>PVJI01014000.1:0-45760 GCA_004026765.1 Micronycteris hirsuta | reverse complement strand
CTTTCCAAGCCCCATGTCCAGCCGTCACCCAACCACAGCCCCCAGGCAGGTGCAGCACCCTGCCTGGAATCTGTAAGCAAATACTCCCCAAGCAGAAAACCAGCCTTGGAGAGCTCAACCAACGGTGAGGTTCAAAGGGCTGGTAGGTGCCAGTCCACCTCTGAGCCGTCCAGACCTGTTGGGCTGGCTCAGAAGCTCCTTCTTGTGCCCAGCTACTTCCCATTTATTTGTGGCTACTGCTATCCAAGTCTGTTCCCCAATTACCTCCTGTGCTAACCGGAAAGCACAGTCAAACTCTTCTCCGCTGTTGTTTCGACACCAGACTTTTATTCCGGTGTTAATAACCTATAAGGAAAAAAATAAAGTCAGGATAAGCAATTAAAATAATCCCTTCTACTTTGAGGAGGCTGAGCTGTAACTGATGAAAAGAAGAAAAAGAGAAATGGAAAACCTTTGAAAAGTCATCTGACTAAAACTGGGCTTAACAGCAGTTCTCAAAGCCCAACTGATCCTCTTTTCAAATGACTTTGGTTGATGTGGCTTATACTGACTAATAACACGAAACCAGTAATCTTCGAAAATATAAGAATATGCCAGCACGTTCCAAAGACTGTCAGGAGCAAGGATGCTGTCGTCCCTGAAACCACTGTGGACACCCAATATGGAGATAATGTTCCAGTACTGTTACGAAAATACTTTGACCTCATGGACCTCCAGGTAACACAGGCAAAAGGAAAAACAAGTTGGAAAACCAGTAAAGCAAATGAAAGCACGGCCTTAAAACAGGAAAACTGTACAGAACATGGAAATGACAACACCAAGCCACAGCAGCAGCACCCAAAGCCTCCAAACCCACAGCACCTTCCCCCTATGATACAAACAGTGGGAGGGACAGTGGAACAGAAGGGACACAGGCCACACAGCACGGGCCTGCTAAGGACTCTTACAGCACACAGCAGGCTCAGGGGCCTCAGCCCACACTAGACACAGGAGAGCCAGAGCCAGGATCTGTTTCTTCCAGGGAAACCTGAGCAGGGGCCCTCATTTGTGCATGGTCCCCAACTGTGACCTGTACCTTCATCCTCTCACTGTTGTTCAGCAGCACGTTTCTCAGCTCCTTGGAAACCATGTAGAGTTGCCTTTTCTTCCCTTCTGTAGTTCTAGTTAATAAATTCATCCTTGGGAATGAAGGATCTAGAGCATAAAATTTCCTATAAATAGGACCAAGGTGTTTGTAAGAGTATATATAGTTCACAACTTAATAGACTGCCTTTAAGCACCCTGTTCTTTCCTACAGAACTGCACTTCTCAAACTCAGTGTGGCTGAAGGGCACTCCAACTCTAAGCTCATTCTATTTCAAATGAAACCTCCAGCAATGTTTACTGAAGGCACAACCAGATCAGGGCCCTACACTAACATGGGCAATTTCTCTCCTTCAATGGCGACTCCACGGACAGGGACTTGAGAACACTGCTTTAGAGATGTTCGAAGAGGGAGCTTTACAAACATATTCAAAGGGCTAGTTATCCACAAGTCAATGTTAAGTGCCCACTCCGATTAATACATACAAAGATTTGATGAACAAGGAAGAGAACATGAGACTGTTCTCTCTGTTCTGCCTGGAGATTCCCAATTTTCATTTCCTAAACCAGAACCATGTAACACAGCTCTGTTCATTAATCTCCTAACTCAAGTAAGCAAGTTATATTCGGGATCAGAGTCCAGAACTGTTCCATCTCTTCACCAATGTCTTTATCTTTGTGCAGCTTATTTTGTCTGATTACTGCTCACTTTAAATTGCAGGGTTCAGAAAACACACTCTAAAGTTTCATCCAGCTCTAACATGCAATTAAAGAGGAAAAATGCTATACAGAGCTAAATAAACTATGGTTAAATGTGACCGGTTATGCTTTTATAACCCTACAGGAAATTCCTTTAAAGAATTAAAAAAGTTTAAATTAATCCTTACTGGATAGGTGGAAATAAAGGGTCATCTTCAGGAATAAACACAAATGGATCTTCTTTAAATCCAAATAACTTCATTTTCTTCGATGGAGGAGGACTAAGAAGGAATTGGGATGGAATCAGTCAGTCTGGAACCTGAGGAATACTGCTAATTACCAACAGCACACTCGCCCCTGCCCACTCACCCCTAACCCTTCTGCTGTGCATCACGGGGTTTTATACATGAGCCTCTTCAGGCCTTAAATCTCTCTCTGCAGACAACAGACAGCAACACTCACACCACCAGTTCACTAACACTGAACCGAGTACTTTGCCAGCCAAAGGTGTTTTCACACTGCCTGCTGAAAACTCCCCCACAGGGAAGGCTCTGGGGTCCCAGTCCATCTACATGGCGGGGAAGACACTAGAATGTTGTTCTGCTCAAGACATAACCGTGTTTCTTACCCACACACACCATCTTTCTTATTTCCATTTTTCTCTAAGTCCTCAGTCCTTTCTATTATTTCTGCGTCGCCAATTCCAGTAATCAGCTTCCTTTCTAGTTCTGAGGGACTTGCAGCTTTCTCTGCCGTGGGACCTGCAGGGCTGGACTGCACAGGGTCTCTCAGCTTTGCAGACTCCCCCTGCAGCTGTCAGAGGGAATAACAAGTCCATTTACACTCAAAGCAAAACCTGCTTTGCACTGCTACCCAAAAAAAAAAAAAAAAAGAGAGAGAGAGAGAGAACACTGACTCACAAAATCAATCTTAACTACCTTTTCTATAGTATTTAATATATAAAAGACAACCGAATTTTTCAAAACAAGTATTTTAAATATTCCTGCTATTATATACAGAATTCATGGGCACTGTTTCTTTGAAGTTAAAATCAATTCTACTGTAACCCTATAAAAAGCATAGACAAGCTGGTGGTCAACGCCAGCTTGTATTTGAATGCTACTGGCATCCACTCTTGTACAATAAGGCATGCAAATGAGTCAACGCCACCCCTCAAATTGTAAGGAGGGCTGAAAAGACAAGTACAGGAATAAGCACAACGTAGGAAAAGATAGTAACACTGTTCCAGGGCACCTGGAGAAACTGCTATGGAAATCAGAAGACTGTGCCTCCAGGACCCAGGGAAATACCAGTTGAATAATAAACTGGGGTAATGGTACAAACGTGGTTTTGAGGAGCAAAATTTATATACTTTTTATGATAGAAACAATTATTTAAAACTACATGTCCTCTCTAATGAACTCCCAAGACTGGTAAAAGTAGTAATTCCCAGTCCCTATGAAGTGAGTTTACAAATTGGGATACTTGAGCACAGAAAAGTTAAGCATGTCCCCCAGTTCACAAAGCGGTCAAGTGGATGAGCTGGCGAGATTCTAAAGCTATTAACATTATCCAACGCTGCCTCCTAAAGAATACAGTTTATTTAAATGTAGAAGATAGCAAAAAACAAAAACCACCATCCGAAACCTGTTGACAAGGACAGCAACGGAATGCGCCTTTTCTACCCCCTTCTCGGCTTCCTGAAATGCTGCCCTCTTTTCCAGAGTCCATCTCACATGTCCCTTTCTCCAGGAAGCTTTCTTTGTTCCAACACAATGACCTAATCTTGCCTTCCCCCAAATACCGGCAGCATTGTGGCTTTCGCTGACTCAAATTCTGGACCAGAGTCTACATGCCCTCACTTCCACTAGATTCCAGCATCCTGGAGACGAAGCATCTCGGAACGGGCCTAGCAGAACAGGCAACCAAGATATACTTACTCAGCGAAATGAATAGCAAACTGATATGACAGAAAAGTGGAGAAGTAATATTTAAATAACATGTAGTTGTTCTAAAAAGCATGATGCCACATCAAAGGAGGCAAACTTAAGCAAAAGTTCAAAACCCACTTACATAGGTGGTTATGTGACAAAGTTTCAACATAACCCCAAAGCCAAGTGACTCTGAAGTATGCTTGTATGTAACAGGCTCCCCACCTGCGCTGCATGGTACAGGAGCCCCCAGCCATGTGCTTTGTGACCACTGCAAAGGTGACTAGGTAGGTAAAGGTGTACCCCAGAGTGTAAAATTGAGTTATTTTTTTAAAACAGTATGAAAGCATATAAAATACCTGAATAACTTATTTTGATTACATGGAAATAAATTTTAAATGTTAAAATGTTATTTAATAATATATTAAATAATATAAAATGTTATTTAATAATATGTTAAAACATACATATGTTTTAAATATGTTACACATTTTAAAACTCTTACTTTTCTTCTTATACTTTCTAAATATGGCTGCAAAAAACCTCTCAAATCACCCGGACCTGGGCCTCCATTGACGAGCAGTGCTCTGAGCAGCCACAGCCCTGCTCCTGACCAGGCAGTCAGGGACCGACCAGAGTCAAGAATACCACGTGGAGACTTTCGCTCTCTAAGGGAAGCTCTCTCTAGCCTAACACCAACATCACGGTGACTGTCGAGAAAAGCCAGTGCCAATCCTGGGCCAGCTGGAGGCTGTACACTCATATGTATGTCTGGATTAGCCACATCCCAGCAAATGTTTACTTACTATTTCTCCAAAGTCGACGCATTATTTGTCCTAATTTTTAAGCATGCATCTGAAAGAAACACAGACCTTCAGACTGTGACTCCAGGCCATGTTCTATGATTACGGAAGGCTGATGGACACACTAACAAAATAACACCACGCTGATGAGGAGGACAGCACACACTGAAGCACAACTCTGTGTCGAGTGTTGAAAGGCAGCCCTCTTTTCTCAACCGCTCTGCTTCACGGCCGGCCATACAGTAGTGACCCAGGAGGGAGTTTAGATTCGTTACGACAGATCAGAGCTTATTCATTTCCTTCCAGCTAGGTTTGGGCAAATTCTGCAATTGTCCCTCGCGGCCAGGGTGAAGCCAGGTTTGACATTAGCAGAGTTCCATCAACCTGAAATAGGCTAAACTGAACCAACCCACAGGGAATTAGAGTTCAGAGCCAGTGTGGGGTAGGGTGAAGTCACAGGATGTTTTAATTTTGAGCCACAGAACAGTCTTTGTGTCTTTTCAATTCTTATTAATGAACTAGATATGAGATGTAGAAGAAATGCATTCTCCAAAGTCTACCTTTTCTGATCACCTAAGAAATTGCTTTTTGTTTGGAAAACTCAAAATTTAAATGAATCCCTACACATACCATCAGGCTCAGCCACCCTCCACCCCCCAAAAAACGTTCCACTGACCTCTGTCAGTTTCTGCTTTTAATGCACAAAGAGATCACATGGTGTGCTGCGGTATTTGGAAGATGTTTACCTTTGGTGGACGTTTATTCCATGGCATTGAAGACTTTTTCACTAATACTGCCACAAAGAACCCTCCAGTATTTTGATGATGTGGTAATATTCTAAGACTAAAAAAAACACAATTCTCACTTTTAAACTGATCCAAAATACATTCTTTTAGTATTAAATATTAAGACAAATACTACAAAGTCGACCTGTGACAGAGAAATCATGTCTTGTAAGCATTCACACAGCCCTCAGACAGGAAATGGCCAATGTGTGACGTGTGGAAAGTTAACGTCGTACCCAATGTGCTACGGTTAGGTTCTGACCACCTTCGTTATTCACAAAGGCTTGGCGCCAGCAGCTAACAGGTAAGAAGTTCTCATGTGCAGAAAAGTTCACATACCTGAGGTCAGCCATGGGCACAGCCCAGGCCTCACGGGAGTGCCCCAGGGCCCAACCTCCCCATCACCCCATAACTCCGAGAGTTCCAGAAACTCACCACCGCTCCAGATGCATCGCCTGTAACTTCTCCGGGTCCTTTGGTGGGAACATGGTTGGCCGAATCTGGGTATGTCTGCTGTGAGGAACCTCATCCCACTCCGCAAACCACTGCCCATCTTTCGTCATCACCTGCCGAACAAGAGAAGATTCTGAATCACCAGCACTAATAAGAAAGCTCACAGGGTGCCAGTGTACACAGTCTCAAACACGATAAATGGCAGTTCTCATTTCTCTCCAAAGCAAGGAAGACTATTTGCAAAGATAAAAATTCCATAAAACAGGGCAGTTATTTTATAAAGTATTTTCCATTGGGGAATTTTTTAAAAAGCCTCAGACTGTTTCTAGTTTAAAACTAAAAAATTCTTTCATATTAGAAATGGAGAATGAATCCAAGCCAATAAAAAAAATAATAAAGCAGGCCCTGGCTGGTGTAGCTCAGTGGATTGAGCGCGGGCTGGGAACCAGAGAGTCCCGGTTCGATTCCCAGTCGGGGCACATGCCTGGGTTGCGGGCCAGGTCCCCGTGAGGGCCATGTGAGAGGCAACCGTACATTGCTGTTTCTCTCCCTCTCTGTCTCCCTCCCCTCCCTTCTCTCTAAAAATAAATAAAAAAAATAAAAATAAAAAATAAAGCAAAGTGGTATTTATATAGACAAGAATAAACAAAGCTGATGTCTAATTGGACAACAAAGGTAGGAAAATTTTTTCACTGCCAGAGAAAAATATTTGTATAATCATACCATCTAGTATGTATAAGTTTGACATTGACTTTAAGCTTCAGAACCAAATGCAGTTCTTATTGAAGCTACCCAATGTGGATACTTCAAAACCTTCACAACAGCCAGGTAAGTTGTGCCTGCTCTTTTGAGCCAGCATCCTCACAGAAATTTTACCTTCCACTGTGTGAGTCCAGGCATCCATTTCAGCCCTGGCAATTCAGAAGACACATCAGCAAGCTCCAAAGCACCTATGTACCAAAAATTAAAAAAAATATAAATTTTCCACAACATGCCCATGAAAAAAATAAGATGCAAAAGATGACACACTGCATTATTCTATATACTGGAAATGTCTGGAGAGGGAAGAACCATACAGACAGAAGGCACACCCTGGTTCCCAGGTGAGGGTGGGAACAGGGAATAACTGTCAAGGGCAGAAGGGTTCTGCTTGGGGTGAAGAGAACGGTCTACAATTGGACTATGGGAAGGGCTATGCGGAGTTTGGTAAGTCTACAAGAAAAGTAAGTCTGTGCACCTAAAACAAGTGAATCTTACAGTGTTAACTGGAGCTCTCTAAAGCTCTTGCAGTAGGAAGAGGTGCAGAGTCCTGGGACGCAGCCAAGTCTGACTCCATGACCAAAACCACCTCGAAGGCAACACTAGGCTTGAACTCAGAAGTCCACTCCTGGTTTTCAGCGACATGCCAGTCCTTTCCATGCCTTTATGGCTAACAAACATCCCAGAACTAAAAGCAACATTTTAAAGCAAACTATGGGAATTTTTAAATGTCTGGTTTTAGGCCCAAATTAGTTTTCTGAAACCACCCATCAGGACAAAAGCCTAGTTTTAAAAACAACATGTCTACAGGAGCAGTATTACCCAAAGCTGTGTGATGGGGCCAGGAAAACTGCCACATGAACTACCACTCACAGATCACAGATACAGGTGTGACAGCCTCACAAAAGGTGACACACCAACAAAACCCCACGGAAGCCCTGACAACCCAGACAATCACAGAAACAAAGTTAGAGACTCCACAAGGGGAGGGAGGGTCTAGCAGTGAGACACCTTTGGCAAAAATTGACCTCCACTAGTACATCTGAGCAACCTTACTTTCAAAAGTGCACACTAAGTAATAGTGTTTCCAGAACCTGGTTTTCTCAAATACTGCTCGGCGTGCCTTCCTGCCAGCATTTGGGTCAGAAGCTGCCAACCCCGGCCTAGCGTTTGCAGACTGAATCTTCATGATCAGCTGCCATTCCTCCAGCTGAGTCTCTGGGTGCTTTCAGGTAGGGACCACACGCCGTCCAGTCACAACCCCCAGCAACTGTCAAGCACAAAGCTCGGCAAAGGTCTATGCTCCCATGGAGCCATGTCTACACAGGGAGCCTGTGAGCGAGCGGTGAGATGCAGAGTCTACAATGAGGTCTCGAACAACCACATGCATAATGGTGGCGGAGAAAGCAAAATCTAGACTGGAAACCCACCTGCCCGGCAGGAAATAATCACCCAACAGGACGCCCAGTTAATTTACTATTCAATTACATCACCCATAATCCTTCTTTTCACATGCCTTCTGAGATAAAGTACCACTTTGGTGGCCAAAACTGAACATTATGACCACGCAAAAAAACATCATCCAGAAAGCACTCTTTCTGTAGAGCACCATGAGTATAGAAAAAACAAAATAAATACATCAAGTTCAGACCTAAAGGACAACAACAAGGGCTGATTACACAGTACAGATCAGGCAGCCACTGAGAAAGCCACTGGAAGCCCAGATGGTTGCGGATACCACCTCAAAACATGCACACCTGTCTTAACTTACTTCACAAACACTCATGCAGTAAATTTAAATTTAGTAATATTCTACTCTGGAAGTCTGAAATTTCTCATGATTTGTTTCAAGGAGAATATGATGGGAAAGGTTATCATTTCAGTGAAAACATGAAAGAAAAAATGTTTTACATCAAAACGTTATAGAAACTGCTATTTCTGAACATTTCATTAAACAGTGCTGTAAGATCGCATGCCCTTTATAATGGATACCATCAAGAACACAGGAAATAAAAGTACTGGCAAGGACACAGACAGCTGGAACCCTTGTGCACTGCTGGGGGAACTGTAAAACGGTACAGCCGCTATGGAAAACAGTACGGTGCGTCCTGAAACAGAATTATCACGTCGCCCCAAAGAACGGAAAGCAGGGCTTCAAAGTTACTGCATACCATGGCGGCAGCAGCAGCATTATAATGAAGAAGCAACCCAAGTGGCTGTCGATGGAAGACTGGATAGAGCTGATGTGGTCTACACATACAATGACTATCATTCAGCCTGAAAAAGGAAGGAAACTGATGCCTGCCACAACATGGATAAACCTTGAAGACATTATGCTACGTGAAGTAAGCCAGTCACAAAAGACAAATGCTGTGATTCCACGCACACGAGACACCTAGACCGGTCACACTCAGTGACAGAGAGCACAGTGGTGGGGAGGGGATAATGGGGAGTCATTTAATGGGTTCAGAATTTCAGTTTACAAGAGGAAGAACTCTGGAGATTGGCTACACAACAATGTGAACTTACTTAACACTACTGAACTGTGTATTTACTATAGTTAAATGGTAAATATTAAGTTATGTGTGTTTTTACCACATTTACATTAAAAAAAATTGATAGATCTAATTGTCCACACTTGATAAACAAAGTGGGAAAAAGCTTGCAATTCATGAAAGAACAACAGATCCATTACATAAACTTGTTTTCTATTAAAGATATCTCATTTTAGGGTTTATAGGCTAAAAATATGAGCAAATACCCAGGAAAAAGTCTAAAGGAGCAATTTTCAACCTTTTTCATCTTGTGACACACATAAATTAATTACTAAAATTATGTGCCATGCCAAAAATTACATTTTTTGCCTCTCTGACAAAAAAAAAAGGTCTAATTTTGATTCATGCTTATCAGATGGCTACTGTTGTGTTGGCTGTTTTCATTTTTTGTCCAATCTAAGCGAAAAAGGGTCAGTGCCCCTGATTAAAATAGTCGGGCATAGAAGTTGAAAATCATACCCCATAGCAATGAAGTTTTTGAAAAGTACAAACTTTTATTAAAAGACTAATCCGGCATGCTTACCTTCACTTTTTTCCAGTAGAGATGCTAGGACTGCTTCATCTTCAACGGGGTTCAGGGAACACGTGGAGTACACCATCCTGCCGCCCTCCACGAGCTGCTCAGCGCCCCGAGTAGCGATCCGCAGCTGCAAGCTGAGGGTGGGAGACACTAAGTCGGAGACCGGACACAGCCGGACAGCACGTACTTCAGAAGCACCCGCGACGTCACGTATTTCTTACAAGTTTTTAGGACAGACTTACAATAAAATACAAACTACTCTAAATAAAATACATAATTCCCGTAAAAAAACAAACAAACCCTTACGGTTCTAAGTGAAGTTAGAATAAACCTACAAAAGACATGTCATGTAAATAAAAAAGCACCCGGTTATATAAAACTGGTTTGACTGCTCTGTGTACCTTTCCCAGCATCTCATCAAGAAAGCATAAACGGATTAACAACTGAATTCAACATTGAATCTCACTATTAAAAAGCCTCCATACTTATACAAATACTTGATTTTTCTTTCCATGAACAATCTGTATCTCTTAATATATTCCAATTCTAATGCCTGTTTCACAAAAACTGGCAAGTATTTAACAGAGAAGTAAAATCTCGTGAAGTTATTAACGGTGAATATTCATTAATACACTTACACTTAATCATGCATTGCTTTTAAGAATGTATAATTTTAATTTAAAATAAGAAAAAACAAAGTTCTACAGATTATACAGTCAAAACTGTACAAAACAGGTACTTAAGAAATCCATAGGCACCGAAAACTACTATAGTGCACTAGACATGACAGAAGTTATCTTTGAGGTATGAGATTCTTTTTCCTTTTAAGAATTCTCAAAAAATGTTTAAAAGACAGTAAAAAAAATATTTCTGAGTTCAAAATATTAAACAAAATAACTCAACACAAAAGAATAGAACAGACAGGAAAAAGACAGGTAAGACAGTAAGGTAAATGGTCATTTCATAAAAAAATGTTTGAAGCGGCAGGAAACTCTTCCAAAAGGCAGTTTAAATCAGTATGTATCTAAAATGTATACAATCTTCAGTTTTAAAAGCAACTACTTCTGACGCTTGAGCAAGCTCCCATGAAGGTGGCCCTCACTGATGCTTACTTAAGAGTCAGTCGGTCAAAGACCTGGGCGCCCAGTTAGGTGATTCAACAATAAATCTTGACCAATCTACTTGTCAAACAGTGCTGTCGGCTACAAAGTTTTACTGACCCATGCAGCTGCAAGCTATTTAGGGTGGTCCACTTTTTCCAAACATCAATGTTTTTCCTCATAGTGCCATCTCCACTGAAAAGAAAGATATTTAAAAAACTTAAAACTCTCTACAGGTAGAATCAGAGTTTAATAAATATGTCACATTGAAGCTAAATTATAAAACAGCTATCATTGTTATTACTATTATTATACATACCAATCAGAAAACAATCTAAATTCTTACAAACTACAATCACCTTCCTATTTGTTTTGGGGACACTCTAGTACATTAAGCTCTTTAATTATACTTCAATTTTCAATTTGGTAAGAAAATAAAAAGCACTTTCAACACTTACAGAGATAGAAATTTGCTTCCATTTGACAGATACACTAGCAAAACTTATTTTCAGTCCTAGGACAGAACCAGGAATACACGTAAGATATTTTGGTCTTGTTACTTAGAAATTTGGTGAATCAAGAGTGGTATTTTCATCAGAATTACATGAATAATGATAAACTTACACTCATAAAGGACTTTCCACAGCAGATTAATTTAATTTTACCAAGATTTTTCCATGTTAAACATTTTTGATTTCCTACTTTAGTCAACGAAAATTATTTCACAAATTTTATAACACAGACTTGATTCATTAATCTTTCTGTCCATGTCTAATTTTATCCACCCAGTTTTTCTGCATTAATTCCTGTATCTGTTGCTTTCTCTGTAAAGTTTCATTTTTCGTGTGGTCTCATCACATGTCCTTGAGATGCAGGGTCTGCAGGATGGAAATGTCCTATGACATCTAATGGCTATCAAATGACATCCCTCACTTGCATGGTGGTGGCTTAAAATTCTGCCATAATTTTAGGAATATTTTTTCAGTTTACAACTTAGTGCTTATATGGTCACTTCATTCTCACAATACTGAAACCAGAAACAAGTTACACTTCTGATAGAGAACAAGGGTAGGAAAACATCTGATCCAGAGGAAAATTAGAAAATTGTAACCCAGAAAAAAAGGAATGCACTTCATGTCCGATTTTAAATTTTACTTTCAAAGAAAATGTTTCCAGGTATTTAAAAACTCAGCCATATTCAGAGCTACCAGCTACAAACTGAGTCCTGCCACTAGCGGTAAACGCGCTGCTTGTTTAAACAAGATGAATTTAATAGGAATGTACCACAGTTAAGCACTGTCAGTGCTAACAAGAGTTCGTGGAAGTTTTGTATTCCAGTCTCACCAAATTCATGTGTTCAAAAGGTATTAAACAAATCCTTGTGATCATTACCTATGTCACTCCCTCTGGGAACTTAACGACCATCTTTAGATTGATTTGTCTTTTTGGAAAAACTCATTCAGTTGTGTCATGAAATTCTCATAAAGGTAAACTCTGAAGTGAATTTCTCTAAAGTTTGAACTCCTACATTGTGCTAAACAATGTAAGACTCAAAATGAAAACCTGATGTGATTATTGTATGACTGTTTTACATACTCACTGAAGTACAAACATAAAACACCTGGATGAGCAAATCACGCCAAAGTGATCACATCTTGAAATGCATGAGTTCATGATGCTTCTTTCTTCTCAGGTATTTTCTTCATCTCTTTTTGGACTAGTAAAACCACTCCTTTCTTTATCTGTGTTCCACATGCTCAGCCTGCTGTGCCACTAAAAGTCCGTGCCTACCTTCTACCTTAGGTCACAGTGTCTCTCTTCACATCAGTTTACTCAAGAGTCATGTGTACCAGTGTGTTCGCGTGCACCTTCATTTTAGTCTGTACGTGATTTATTTCCTTAGTGGATTCTGGGCTTTCTGGCCCTTTGATAATACACATACCTGCAAGGAACATCACATAAGATACGGTCGTAGAAGAGAACCTCCTTCTTTCCGTTCACATCTATTGTGAGTCTTGGGATGCTGGATGCGTCGTGGTTGACCACCATGATGCAGGGACTGCTCAACCTTTTGGCCTGATGAACAAGCAAATAGCAGCGCTTGTTGTCCACATCATTCGCGATGACAAATCCCTCTGGGAAGATAAAATTGTAGTGTTGGGTGACATGCAGCACGAGTCAACTCCTGAAATACATGACCTGCAGGTTGGCAGGTGACAAGTGAGGCTCCACCGGACTTCTGAGTGTAAGACTGGCTAGGACTACATAACTGGTCCAAGAAAAAGAAACCCAGTGGCTCAGCATGGACTTCATGGTCACTAAAAATTCTGAAACTTCAGGATTCACTTGTTCAACAGTTATTCACTTTGTATCAATTATTATGCCAAAAATGTCTTTCCTATTAATAGCTATTAACTAAAAAAGCAGGATGAGAGCAGAAAGGTGTAGAAAACAACAGAATCACCTGACAAATGTCTCAAACACCGCATTTGTGCTGGAGCACCACTCTAGGCTCTGTGGATCAGACTCTTGGGGGGGGGGGGGGGGGCGTGTCTAACGCTCCTGAATATCCCCTGGCAGGTTCTGAGCTGGACCACAGCTACAAATCTGGTGGAAACTTTCCTGGGTGCCACCTCCTCTCACTCTGCTTCCTCTCGCATCTCCAGAAAAATGGTAAATATGCCTAGTAACATTTTATGATCAATATCACTCTCTCTTAAAGGAAATAAAAGGAGACAAAGGTACATAAAAATAGTAAAACTAACAAACACTATGAACAGTATTTTCACATCTTTATAAAATCCCTATAAAGGAGCATCAGTGATACTGTAATAGCTTCCATTTTCTGAGCACTTTGTACTCTTATATCACACTCTCCAGTTCAGGAGATGGCTCATTTCATTCATGATGACTAGTAATGTCACCTAACTCGCTTCATAAATATGGTGGTAGGATTTGAACCTCGGGAGTTGGACAGTAGCTCTTAACACAATTCCAAACTAAAGGCTGGTTGGGAAACTAATCAATGATGGTGGTGTGAAAATGTCCTATTCTCCTTTCAGGGAGGCTTCAGGCAACGTTCTAATCTTTTCTTGTCTACAACCCACCAAAGTAGCATTTCCACCTCCAAACCCCCAGTCCAAAGCATACCTGGAAAAGGGACATTCATGTCGGCATGCAGCATTTCAATTAACTGTGTGGTCTTTGATCCAGGTGCTGCACACATATCTAAGATCTATCAAAAAGAAAACATTTGAGACTTTTACTTTAAGAAATCAAACAGTCTACATTTAATTTAAAAGTTCAAGTCCTTCTAGTATCTTGATTTCTATTCAAAGGCCTAAATAGATTTCCTTATAGAATGAATTTAACTGATAGGGAGCTCATAATGTAGAATGCCCCCAAATCACAGTGATAAAGACTCTTTCTCTGCAGGGAACGGGAACAGATGGCACTACAAACCAGTAAGGGCAACACACGTAGGGATGAATGAGTACAGACACTAAATGCAAGAGCACTGTAACATTCTGATAAAGAAAGAGCTACCTGGACTCAAATCCCAGCTTGGCCAATGACTGACTAGTCCTGTGATCTTGGGCCACTTACTTCAACTTTTCCTTGTTTCCTTTCCCCATTTGGGGACAGTGGCAGCACCAACCTGCACCACCTCATCCCACCCGCCCCAGGATGTGTAGACAATAGAATGAATTAATTCATGAAAACAATGCAGAACAATGTTCGGCACATAACCACCTCTCAGTACATGTTCACGATAATTTTCCATCTGATTTAGTCAATTGAGACCACTGAAGATAATCTGTATAGTAAGTAAACAAATTAAGAAACAAACTTTAAAAGGAAAGAAAATAGTTAAGTGATTTGTAAAAATTAAATAGGACAAAAATACGAAAAAGAACCTAAAGGGAAACATATCACTTTCTACTTTATCCAAAGTGACAGAAAACAAAAATTCATTATATCAAGGAAAAAAGGTCTCAATAAAACAGAGCACGACACACAGGCGGCGCCCTGCCCACCCTGACTTTCTGTATAACACACAGTACCTTATGGTGAGGCTGAGCGTTAAGCAGCAACGGGGGGATCATACTAACAGCTTCTTGACGGCTGATATTTCCCTGGGAAAATAAAATTTAAAAAATGTCAAGGATAACATTAAAAAGGCAGAAGACTTCAAATGCAACAGAAAAATACCCTATAACCATACACAGAACCAGAGTCGGTACTATCCCACGAACATTATGGCTCTTCATACCACTGGACAGATGGTTGCTACCTGAAGACTAAGTGAGGATGAGCACTCACACCAAAACCCACTGTTAGAAAAACACTGAATTTTAAAATTTCATAAAAGGGGTTATAAGCTGACAGAGCCTCTACTCCCCACCTCGGAACATCCAGAAGCTGGATGAGCATGTCTCGAAGGCAGACAATGCCACTTAACTACCTTCAGCAACAGAAGCTATCAAAGGGAGCACAGGACAAACTCAGTTAGTAAGCTTTTCCCTCTCAGCTAAAACTGTAACTTCCATTTCTCAGTTTCTGTTTTCAGGTACAGTCCGTGTCTGCCTTCTCACAAAGCAGACTGAGAACTGCCTCTAACAAAGATGCGGACATCAACCACTGCTCCCCTCTTTCCTTCTCCAAGATAAACTATCTAAAATTCCTCACTAAAGTGTCCTCAAGATCTTCACTAGTGGGCCAGGGCATCTGTTAAGATGTACAGCTATTCAGATTCAAACAAAAGTTTCTTGATGAAATCCAGCACTTGCCTCAATCACAACTCTATCTTAACAGCCTTAAGAATGAATGCTTAAGGAGGGGGCTGGCTACAAAACGCTGGTCACCAGGAGGCTTTGGCCGCTTACGACAAGGGTCGTTTGTACTTGAACGACCATCACTCATCTCATGCATCTGCCTGTCAGAATCTACACATAGACTGTACGTTCACACCTGCTGGTTTTCATCTCACGGGTTTCAGGCCAGCAGTGAGTCTGTGAAGACTGAATCTTGACCAGCTCACCAGGCACACTAACTCCAAGCTTTGTGATTCTGGTAAGCCTGCCTTCTGTTTTCATCCCAGTTTTCAAGTAAAGCATTAGAGTGGGAAACTCTCATTAGAGGGGCCCTTGACTACAGACTTCCTGGCAATTAGTCTGGTTTCCTAAACACGTCCTAAAGAGGTTTGACAGCCAGCTTTAATCAATCCAGAGAGTATCTCACCCTGCTGACTTCTGATTAAAAACTGGACCGTTTCGCTACAATACATGCTACTGACAGTAAACTCCCATAACCTCCACCTTTCTAAGCTGCTAAAATCTGGCTCTTTACAACCTACCCAGCTGTGTATCACTCCATTCCCCACAAACCCTCTGCTTGTAACAAGTTGTAACTTCCTCTCTGGCAGTTTGTTGACCTTTATCTGACCTTGCTTCTCAATGGAAGTTGAGTCAGAGAACCCTTCTTAGTACGGGCCCAAGTCCAGTTCATAAATGAGGCAGCACTCAGTTCTGTATATTCGTAATAATAGGAGGTGGGGTGGAAAGCCAGGCAAACAGGAGCCCAGTTCACCAGGTTACCTAAATGAGCATCAAGCTACAATGACAGGAAACAGCTGTGAGACAAGGCAAGGTTAGAACTGGGTGAGGTGAAGGGTTTTTCTAAATTGGCTGTGGCTTCAGGGGGAAAAAACATGAAAATCATGTAAACTCTGTTAAGAGAATACAGAAGGGGGGGAAAAATAGTATCTGTTGACACGCAGATGTTTCCTTGGCTAGATTAGAAAATAGGAAGAGGGAACTTCTGACTGAAAATGTGAGACTGTTAAGAATTCCAGAAGAATAAAAAAGGAACAGCAAACCTTACACATCCAAAGTTTATGAGCATTTATTTAATCATGTGTTGCATGAGAAAAATAGCTATTTTGTTAGGAAAAGTTCGTTGCTAAAGGTAAAAAGTCCAGTGACCATAATGATAAATGTTCTCTGTAATCGGGAATCTGGGATGGCATAGAAACCAAGAGGGTGAAGACAGTGTCGTTCTAGAAGAACCAAAGCTGTCTGATTTAGGTTGGTTTTTTGGTTGCTGTTGTTATTTACATATGTTTGTTATGGCAAAGGCAGAGTATAGACAGGAACAAGAAAAGAACAGAACTGATAAAAAGTGAGTTTAAAAGTCTCAGTTTTAGTAAAATAAGTAACAGCCAGAAAAGCAGGAGACTTTCTCAGTGCAAGCACCTGGCACGCGCGCCTAAGAAAGAGGAGGGAGGGACGGAGCGGTCGTCCCCTGAACAGCACGCTGTCTGGCAGAGCGCCGCGTGACCTTCGTTCCGCGTGACCACAGCCACCCGGACCCAGGAGCAGCAAGACACAGTCAGACTGACAACTGCGATGATATCCCTGTTACAGTTCACGGTTAGTACAACCAACAAGATAAAGCTATATAATCACAAACTACAGGTGGAATAGACAGTTAACACGCTAAGCGCGGAGCCGATTTTGCTGGGCTTTCCATTCAGGCAGCGGAGCCAGCGACCACGGGTGTTGAGTTAGAGTATAAACAAGCACACCGTGGTGCAGCCAGTGCAAAACTTCATTAAAATTACAGCATTGATTTTTTAACCTTGATACTGCTGGTCCCATGCACCGATGTCGCCCAAATGAAAAGCTCGCTGTCCGTCCCTGGAGACCGACGCGGCCTGAATGGAAAGTTCACTGTCAGTCCCCAGGGACTGACGCCACGCTTAATGTGTTAAGTGTGTCTTTCTTACACGCTTTACCTACTTGATTGCTCCCAGTGACAGGCACGATTAAAAATATAACTATGACACTAATGTGTATTCAAAGCTTTAAGGAAACCTGTCTTAAATTTATCCTCTAGATAAATTTGTCTGAAGAACTCTACTCACAGATTCAGTTTCGCTAACCAGAAATTGGTGAAACTTTTCCAATTGTGGAGACTTTCTCAAGATTTTTCGGCTCAAATTTGTGTGCCAGGCAAGTTCTTCAGGATACCTGACCAAAAAGAAAGCAAACATTTATAGATTGTATACATTAAAGTGCTTCCTTAACAACTTTTTCCTTATCCAGATCATACAGCCAACGAAACACCCAATTTCTGTTGCTTGTTCATCCATAATCCTCTCTAGCAGTCAGCCAACGCTGCATGATGTCCGGTAGGACACAGGAACGTGGTTCTAACTGTATCGTGGCCCAGGCAGAAACTGGAGAGCCTATGGGGTCACAGGAGACGCATGCATGTGACAACACAGTAAAACCATTATGACAAATGTTTAAGACCTGATGAAGAAGTGGAGAGTTCTCTGCTCTTCGCTATGTATGCTAAGTTAACAGTATAAAGGTCATCAGAAAAAAGACACAACAAACTTCTTAAATTTAAAGAAGTGCCTATCACACAGAATCAAAATAATGTAGTAGGGCAGGTATCAAAATGTTTGGCAAACAATTTATTACAATTCTGTTACTACATTTTTCCCTATTTCTAAATCAAGCCAGTCTAATAATGTGCTGAAATGTTTTACATATCAAAAATCCTTGGAAATTACCAATGCATTAATTGGAACTCCTAGCTTGTTATTTACTCAAAGATAAGAACGAAACATCTCCATAAATATGTATATTTGAACTTTCTATAAATGTTATTTTTTAACTCAGCTTGCACCTGTCCGCTGATGACCAATTGCATAAGTCAGAACACTGATTGTACCATGTTCAATATACCCAATGCCATCCTAAGCATAACATGGCATTCAGTGATAAAACCTTACTTCCATTTTAGTACTTTTATTAAGTCTTAGGTGTAATAACGAGCTCAATTTAATAATGCAAGGTCATGAAACCAGAAAGTCTGAAAAACAATACATCTGACTGCTTTGAAACATTGAGTGATTATTTGACAGAAACAACCTCAGGCATTAAGATGCTAAGAGTTCTCTCTACCAAAGAAAGAAGTTAAAAATTAAACTGGCTAAATCTGTTCACAGCCACCCTCCAAATGCCGCCAGTGCTTTGGTTCTATGCCCATTTCCTTCTTTAACACCCAACCTGCTTCAAAAATGTAAAATCAAAATACAATTATACTTATCAATTTTTTTAAAAGACTTTAATTTTAAGTATTCCCTTTGATCTCATTAGAGATGAAATGGTAGGGAAACATTCAAATTAGGCTTTAGCTTTGTCCTATTCCACAAAATCTGCCACCCTCTGCAACCTTCACAAAGTTGAATCCCTAAACGTTACTTCTGTGTAACTGCTGGCAATGCTGAATTATCTGTGATCAATGACAGATGTGTTACCACCGTATCCAATCGCCAACACCATGAATTTGAATTCTGCACATCATTGCTTATTTTCTAATATAAATAACAGTTTAGATGAAACTTGAGCAAATATTTCCTTGTATGCCTTAGAGACAGAATTTCTAACAGGTAAAATGTAAATTTATTGTAACACGACCAAAATTCTACTCTAAGTAATGATTGTTAGGCCTGTTATTCTTATGGAAAAATATATTTAAAAATGTTCAAATAACACAAAAACAGGCCATTAAATAAAAAAATGTTTCAATACAGCTTTAGAAACAACTTTTTTGAGCCAATAAATATTTACTGAAGTCTCAGTAGATTTTAACAACAAAATAGTTGCAAAGAACTATATTTAACTTTTAGTTATGTAATTCAAATTTAGTTCATGAGACTCTAAAGTCCTACCTAAAAACCTGTTTTGACTTTGAGGATAAATTTAAAGTACCACTGTCACCTTTACACCTCAAAAATTCTTAAGGGGAAAAAAAACCTAAGTATATACAATATCCATGGAAAAATCATCTTCAATCCACACATTAAGAAGAACAAAAAGAATGGCAATAGGTGTCATAATGACTGTCAAAATGACTTTCACAGAAACTCTTCAGAAATATTTCTTACAGTCCTGAGTCTATGAAAAGAAAATAAAAAAAGAAATCCGCACAAGATGTAAGTCCTATATTTAAAATTCCTTCTAGAAAGCAGGGTTCCCACAAACTAACTTAAATTTTATTCCACTATATACCAAAAGGTCAAGAAGATTGTATATTTCTGCACTGTGAGCAATACAGAAAACCATCAGACATTTTGGTAAGTTTCTGCCTTACTCGCTTGCAGAGTGATGTATGGGTATCCCATACCTGACCAATGAATTTGATTAAATAAATATTTATACAGGGAAACCGTCATGCAGTCGTCACTAGTAATGAAAAAAACTAAGTATTAGGAACCCAAATCTTATACAATATGTTGTTCACACACTTCAGTTGTTGTGTTCAGAAAATTAACGCAAACAATAATGTGGAGAGAATGGCTGGCTATTATTAGACAGTGATTCTCCAATCAACCTCAGCTGTGTACCGATTTTAGCAGTGGCCAGTCATCATTCATTCAAAATGTGTATGCTGTGCGCATCTGTGATGTGGACACTGAAACTTCCAATGGTAATGAAAGAAAGAAAAGCAAGCATATCTACAGCTCATGATTAATGAAAACCCGACCCTGGAGGGTATCTAAAAAGGAAAAATAACATAATTCACTTGAATAGTCAAAACCTCCAAAAGCTGTCAGAAAATGTCAGTTAAGTTCACCTTTTTACAGCAATCATTTAAATTTTTTTTTTTTTTGGTTTTGTGAAGTTGATATTCTAAAATGTAGAACTATAACAATTTATTTTAATGACGCCATAGGGTTTGGCTCTATGCTTTGTGCTTGAGTACTCAAGGCATTTTACAAGATAAGACTAAAACCTAGATTGTCGATGTAAGGGATCATCTTTAGGCAACTAAGAGTTGAACTGGGCCATAAAACAAGTAACCTACAGAACAGGTTAGGAAAAAAAAAGGGCAGTGGGGGGCTTAGCAACTAGGGCAGGAGTGTGCTGGTGCACCAGAGAGAGTAAAGACAAAATCAACGGGAGCAGCCTGTTGCACATTTGCCAGGTTAGGTCATTTTTCTGAAAAGTAGGGAAGGCACTCAGCAAGTTTTGACGTGAGAAAACAGGGGGCTTAACGGGAATGGTACAAGTGGTAACATCAAGGAAGCAAAGGGGTTGAATTGACTAGGAAACATTAATTGAACTCAATGACTCAGACACAGAGCTGCAAATCACACATGAAAACTTGCACACCAGTGTAAAGTAATCATTGGGTAAAAAACATGAAGATGTCTCAGAAGTACATTTAGGTTCTTTCTTGCTAATAACAGATGCATTACTAAGGGGTACATTCAAGCGACAAAAAACTAAAATCCCAAAGATGCATCCAACAACACGATGCCTTGTACCTACCAACTCAGGGGTTGTGGAACTTCAACTTTCTGACCATCCACTTCCAGGTTCTCCAATTCCTTGAAATACTTGTTCTTTAAGCAATGTAAAATTTCTTTTGCATGGCTATTAGAAAAAATAAGCAAGTTTCAAAACAACATGAAAGGCTACTAATAGCTTATCTTTTTGTGAATTTAAGATTGTAAGTGATTTAGAACTAAAACCATACTTATATAGAAAGCAAACATTCTTTAGCCACTGCCTTTTCACTCTTCCTTCAAAGCTTAAACAATCCTGTTTAATCACTCAAGGATGATATACCAATGCAATATTACTGCATTTCTTCCCTTCTAAATATTCCTCCAGTTCCATTTTTACTTGCAACTCATCCTGGAAAGACATAACTACAAATGTACAAAAAGAGAGAACCAGAAGCTTTACCCAAGTGTTCCAAAGGGTAGACGTCCTCGGCTCACAAGTCCTCGAGGATCCACCCTTACTCAGACCACATTTTCACTTATTTTAGCTTCCCAATGACCTATTCCCCTGGACCCTGTGCTCCCACCTCCGTGTTTCCAGGCTCTAGGATGCACACCGCTGACCTGCAGCGGTTCTCTAGCACTGCAACACCTCTCAGGCAAAACACCCTCGTTACTCTCAACTCTAGAGAAACTAGAAGCAACGCCTCTTACCTTTTGTAACCAGTAATTCTTAAAGTGGCCGGGAGGGGCTCCCTGAGCGCTTCCATGAACTGGTCCCATTCGCCCTCTGGTACAATCTTGAGCTCCTGGTAGTAGTGCTCAAAGAGCTTGTTCTCCTTGACGATCTCGGGGTACCCGCCTTCCCAACCCTGAGGAACAAAACGGGAATCTACTCAGGACTCAAGGAGCTGCCCCTCGCCGCCCTGCAGGTCTCCGGGTCTCAGGCCCTCGCGGGGAGCCAGCCCGCCCTCGCTACAGCTCCTACCGTGTCATTACGCTTTCCGCAGCCCTCGGCTCCATCCTCCGAGTCCTCGGGCCGCCGCTGTGGCGGCCGCTGGAGCCGCCGGCTCCGCGCCCGCCGCCCCATGGTCCACGCGGTCGCGCACGCCGCTCGCAACCACCGACCCGCCACCTCCGGCTCCGCGCACTTCCGTGCTGCCGCTCGAGGTCCCCCTAGGTCCGCGCCTCTGCCTCTCCCGGGCCTGTAAGGACCTTCATTCAAGAGGTAAGTCAAAAGCACCGGGACCGGTACTTCCAGAAAACAGCGACCAACAGCTGACAACCTGAGTGGACAAGTGCCAACAGAAAGCAGACACAGAGGCGTCTCCGCGACGACTGTCCGGGTTTCCCGCGCAGCTTCAGGCACCTCCGCGGACAACCCCGTGATCGCGCACGCGCAGAGTGGCGAGGGCGCGGCGGGCTCGGGGGTGGGGTTCCGCTGCGTGGGTGGAGTGAGAGAATTGCAGACCCGCCTCCCGCCCCGCCACCAGCGTAAGACGCGGGCGCTAGTGACTGGTCCAACTTGCCCGAGCGGCGTACGCGCTGCCTCGGAACCGCGCCCGAAGAACGGATCAGGGCTAGAGCGCCGGCTGCCCTCGCCTGACTCAGGGAACCGCGCCTCTTGCCCTCTGAGCGCTTCCCTATATATGGCACGCCACTGGCGCCGGGCGATGGGGCGCGCCTGCGGGCCTCCGCAATGGAGCTGGCGGAACAGTCCCTGCTGGACGCGCTCTCCTACCTGGAGTGCGCCCTAGGCATCCTCACCTTCGTGCTGCTCAAGCTGGTGGGCTCGCCCTATGGGCGCTACGCGTCGCAGCACTCAGCCTGGCGACTGGCGGCACCCACCGCCTGGGCGTTGCAGGAGCTGCCCTCGTTGGCTGTGCCACTCTTCTTGTGCGCCGGCACACCTGCCGAGCGTCTGCGCCGCTGGCCGAACCGCATCCTCCTGGCTATGTTTGTCATCCACTACGTGCAACGGTAAGGGGCGGCGGCCCAGCGCCCATCTCGGCGCCCCGGCCGGGCTCCCTCTGCCTGTGTCCCCTCGGCTTGCTGCTCTTTCCCTACGCCTCTGGCTGCCGCTACGAGAGCTCCCTCTCTCCTTGCTAGCCCCTCCCCACCCATTCATCTTTGGCGCCTCTACTCTGCGCTCTCCCCTGCCCTCCACCCTACCCCAGGCACCCTCTCCCTGCTGACCTTTTCCTGGCATCCTCTCCCTAGAGGATCCCCACTCCTCAGTCCCTGTTGCGCTCTCCCTACACATAGTGCCCCTCTCCCCTCCCAACGCTGGCGCAGGGAATTAGCTTAGAAATAAGAACTAGTCTGGAAAAGCAGGGAAGACAGAGAGGACTTAAAGGGTGGGGGTAATAGAAGAGAGTTTTTGGTAAAATTTCGGCCTAGAAAGTATTAGCTATACAATATTACTGGACTTTGTTCAAGACTAGAGTGGCCAAAGGTAAAACACCTACACAGTATGTGCCTGGCTCCTTTTCTACTTTTTCCTTTTGGTGTTCTTGTCAGTGGTTTTCTCCTGGCTAGGAGATCACCTAGAAAGCTGCTTTCTTGAGAGGACTTTGTGAATCCCCCTGTACAATATTATTCATGGGCAGAAATTGGTCACTTCTGAGACTTTCACCTCCACATTATGCGTGGTGCCAAGGACTGTGGGAGTGGTTATCCAAGCAATGACTTTAAACACAGATAAAACCTTAAAGATGACTCCCAAATCGTTTGGCTTTTGAGAAGAATTTTGTTTTGTTAAAGATTTTATTTACTTATTTTTAGAGAGGGGGAGGGAGAGGGAGACAAACATCAATGTATGGTTGCCTGGCACGTGCCCCACACCCACCCCCCAGCTGAGGACTAGACCCCAGGCATGGGCTCTAGGTTGGGAATTGAACTGGCGACCCTTTGGTTCTGAGGCCGGCACTGAGCCACACCAGCCAGGGCTTGAGAAGAATTTTTCAGTGGCTGTGTCTGAGATCTTCAGGTTCTGATAAGTTGGGCTCTCTTCAGTTCTTAGGCTTTGGTTTTTACAGTTAAACCAAATGGCTGAATAAAAACTGGAAATAAAAATTTTAAATCTTTGATTCAGACTTCACAAGGCTGTATAGTTAAAAAGAAAATTCTCTGCATCAAGAGCTGGGCTCATTTGTGTGAATGTGGGCAGGTTACTGAACCTCTCTGATTTTGGGTCCCACCTTACCACACCCACTGCTTAAAAAGGTAGGAAGAAGTAGGCATACTTGCATGTGTGTGCGTGTGTGTGTGTGTGTGTGTGTGTGTCTGTGAGCCTCTCTTTGGTATGATTATTAGGACACAGGAGTCCTGCCTGGTCAGTGGGTCCTCACCTGCTTTTATGCAGGCACTTTAAATAGGTAGAGTCTATGTTCAACAAAGCATTTCTGAGACCGATGACCCTGACACTCCAAGAATATTTCATTAAACAAAGTTTATGTCATTATGCTGGATTTTTTGGTAATGTGGTTGAGCATCACCAAATTTGTGAATGCAATTTGAATATCAGTAGCTCTCTCGTGTCTATATACACTTACGCATACATATACCAGAACCTGTGTCTGTCCATCTGTCCGTTTCTCTAGTGGCTAAAAGCAAGCTTTGGAGTTGTATTGCCAGGTGTTACCTAACCCCCATCACCTGGGACTTGAAATAAGTTACTGAACTTCTGTCCATCATGTTTCCCCATCTATGAACCAGGCACAATGCCGATACCAGCCTATAAGATTGGCATTAAAGGCAGCTCCATAAAATGCTTTCAAGGTGTTGGCAAATCTCAATGCTGAATACATGATAAATAATACCGTTTTAGATTGCTATGCAAGTGGACAGATTCACGTCCATACTCGGTGTATCTTTTACACACACTGCTGCCAGCTTCGAGTGCCAATAAAGAATTTTTGAAGAAATGGCATTGTAAATGAAGAGAGCACTTTACAGACTTTTGCTTGAAAGCCTAGAACAGAAGATTTTGGACTTAAGGCATGATGTTAAATCCTTTCTAGGCTCACTCTAGTGAAAGAACGAATGCAGCCTTCCAAAGGGCCAGAGTCACTTGTGGAGTTTCACGCAAGGCCGTTGGACTGGAGACTGACTGCAGGGACTACAACCCCTTGGTGTCTAGACAAGTGGCTTTAGAACCTCTGCCCTCGAGGATTTGCCCAGTCAGGTGCAGTTTTAAAACTGCTGGGTTGTTTTTTATTTTTGTAAGTTGCACATGTTACTGTACACATAGCCTGTCCAGTTTGGGGACATTGAAGATTTCCAAATAGGAAAGATAAACATTTTCCATTCTACCCAAGCAACTAATTTATTAAACAGTCATCTGACCTAAGGCGGTGAGCACTTGGAAGAGAACAGAAGCACCAGCTGCATTTACTACTTGTTACAAACCATGTAGCCGAACTGGGAAACAGTTAATGGAGTCCCTCGTTTATATGGGACGATGCAGGTGTTACAGGCCTGAATAAGAGAGGAGACTTTAAGAATGAAGCTGGAATCAGGCTGGTGGCAGAAGAAGCATGAACCAGGTGGTATTTTCCAAAGAGATACTCTGACCAGGACCGAGTGGTGGCAACTTAACAGAGCTTGGCAAATGTCTGTGAGGGCCTAGGTGCTGAGCTCTGAGAAGGGTGGCCAGGCCCTGCCCTAGGTGAGTTTTAGCCTCTTGAGAGAGTTGGGGAGGATTGAAGCCAGATGGAGGGACTTCTCACAGACAATGGAAGGGGTGTAAGGAGAGGGGAAACCTGGACATCTTTACATATTCATCCAGAAAACATTGACTGAGGATTGATTCGTGTGCCTGGCACTGTGCACATTATTGGGGATATAAAGCCAGTTGCTCTTAAGGAGCCAAGGAGTGGAAGACAAACTGCAGAGAATATGTGGGATCTTTTTGGCAGAAGACCCAGGGAGGGAAGAAAAGTCCTGACTAGAAGGGGAAGAGGAGACAGTTGTGGGAAAGAGCGCACCGCAACTGACCAGTTTCCTGGTGGATGGAGAAGCATATCTGTGGGAACGTTTTAATCCATGTCCCACTTAAGCACGTGTTGTCACTGTCTTTACCATGACCAGCCGGGATCTACAGAGGGAGAGTATTGAATGGCCGCCAGATTGCCAACTTTCAAAAGCCCAGGAGGCCTCGTCTTTCTGACAGCTACTCTGAGGTGTGTGCTCAGCAGACCCATGACCTGGCGGGATTCCTTATTATGCTGCCTCCGGGAACCTCACCTGCTTCACATGCGTATGTCTCCTGCTCAGTTCTACTAATGGCCCCTTGGGGAGAGCCTGGTCCAGCCTCACTTTTAAATGTGTCATATGGCCCTGGCTGGTGTAGCTCAGTGGATTGAGTGCGGGCTGGGAACGAAAGGGTCCCAGTTCGATTCCCAGTCAGGGCACATGCCTGGGTTGCGGGCCAGGACCCCAGTGAGGGCCATGTGAGAGGCAATCATACATTGCTGTTTCTCTCCCTGTCTCCCTCCCTTCCCCTCTCTCTAAAAATAAGTAAAAATAAAATCTTTCCAAAAAAATAAATAAATGTGTCATATGGCAGGTATAATGTTAAAAAACAGAGGCTTGGAGGGAGTGAAGGACACTGAATCCTTGGCCCATGGCTTTGTGGATTCAAATAATCTGAGGAAGGAAAAACTTTCATGCAAAACTATAGAATGACAGTGAAATATCCATTGAGACCCTAACCTTGCCTTGAAAACACAAAGTACTTATTTACCCGTGTAGTGTTATTGGGAACTGTGTAATTTGGTCATTGCAAAAGAGTTTTATACAGAAGGAAAGATGAGAAAAAGGACCTGATCCAAATCTAGGAAGTGGTGTACATTTCAGTGACCTCAAATTGTTGAGTGAAAGGCAAAGTCATTTATTAAAATTAACCATTTTCAGTTGTAAAAATTTAAAAATAGCAAGTGATTGCACCTGCTATTACCCAAATCACTCCCAAATCATCAAATTAGGTATTTCCTTGTTTCCCAAATTTGGGGGTACAGTATTGTGTTGTCCTAGGAGGTGATGTCCAATTTCTTTTATTTTGAGAATTAACTCATTTGCTAAATGAATGCCCTGTTTTCTCACTGGCAGAAAACTGGGGTGTTATTCCAGTTTGTTGGGGAAGCATTTCAAGAGATAATGCTTATAGTTTACTATGTGATTTAAGCAGGCATGGAACTTATTTCTGGGATTATGAAATCTGACTTGAAATGTTTAAGGAATAGTGATTCCAAGTGGTTGGCTGCATTCAACCTCTGAAAGGAATGCTTTCCCTCAAGTCTTTGCTCTTTAAGCAGATCACCGCTACCAGGCAGGCACAGTGTTTGTTTACCAGGCAGATGTTTCATGTAGGTGTTACTCCTGGTTCCTTGAAAAGCCAGAGAAACCACTCAGTACTGCTTAGGAGGGAGAGATGGAGGCTGAGACCTCCGGGCATCACTCCGCAGTGAGAACAGACACACAGTCCAGCGCTGGTGACTTTTGTTCTTTTGGTGATTCGTTGTCCTTCGTGGGTGCTTCTAGGGTACTTTTTTTCCCCTTAAAATCCACAGATGTCCCCACAAATATTCTCTGTGTTTGCTTACTAATTGATTTTGCCAGATTCTCTCTAAGCCCTTCCATTAAGCAACTGCAGGTCTTCAGCCCAGGGAATCCCGTTCCTCCTTCTTGTTCACTGGTCTGTTCCGAATGTAATAGGTCAGCACTGACTTAAAGGACTGGTCAGCATTGTGTGTAAACAAACCTATGGTTGAAGTACATGCTTGCTGTAGAAAACTTAGAAGATGCAGAGTAATTCAGGAAAGGAAATGAAAACCACCTCTAATTCCATTACTGAAAGATAACGATGACAGTGTTTTGGGTGTATCTCGTTCCCATCTCTCATTGTTCCTAATAATTTTTTTATTATTTTTTCTAAGCAGTAAAGATACATAAACATAAAAATATGCAAAATCTCCTATCCTATTTTTGTCATTTAATATAATTAGTATTTTTCTGGCTTAGCAGAGACACTTAATAAAAATGACTTCTAACAGCTATTTAATATGCCATGGTGTGGATAGATAATGCCAGCTCTGCCCCCGCCCTGCTTCTCACTGGGTCCTTGTGACGTGGTGGATAGACTACCTGGGAAGGTGGCCTTGCCCTAAGCCTGCCACATCTGTCTCCATTGCCCGCGCCTCCATGTTCCTCAAAACCTCCAGGTTCTGATCTATTAAATAGGATACCAGTAATAGTTTTGAAGTGTCAAAAAAGACATGCAGTGTGGGATTAGGAATTATTGGAAGCCTTGTAATCATGAACTACGAGAAACTTTTTCGACATGCCTCGCCTTGTAAACTCACCCCAAAGGAGACACGCAGCAGACTGCCCTAGCCATCGAAGCTCCACAGAGATTCAGGCTTCTGAAAGCTCTTGGCTCACCCCTTCATCAAATGCGTTCCACATTCCCCATTGCCTTGCAGATACAAAGACGTGCAAGTTTGCATGAGTAATTAAAAGTAACTTGGTGAGCCCAGCTGGTGTAGCTCAGTGGATTGAGCGCGGGCTGGGAACCAAAAGATCCCGGTTCGATTCCCAGTCGGGGCACATGCCTGGGTTGCGGGCCAGGTCCCCAGTGAGGGCCATGTGAGAGGCAACCACACATTGCTGTTTCTCTCCCTCTCTTTCTCCTTCCCTTCCCCTCTCTCTAAAAATAAATAAAATATTAAAAAAAAAAAAGTAACTTGGTGAAAAGTAAATCTGTTTGTTTACCTGGAACAGAGGGAAAATAAAGTGGGAAAATTGTAGCATGATGGAGAGCAAGTGTTGATTTCCATCACACACCCAGGCTGATGAGTAGCTCCCTGGGACCTGGCTAATACTGTATAGGCTCACTGTCAACAACGAAAACGGATTTATAACACATTACCCAAATAAACTGCTTTCAAGGCCAAGTGCTTCATAGTTACTTTTAAAGATGGTTTTCATGTTAAGGGACTTTCAACTTCTGACTTAACTCCTTTTCTGAAAGAGAGGAAATGCTCATTTCCCACAGTTCCTAGATGAAAGGGTGACTATGAGCGCAAATGAGACAACTTGTGCGAAAAGGCCTGTGACTATCCAGACCTGCTGTAGCTGAGACATCCTGGACCCTGCACCCTGGATTGTGACAAGTATGTTAGTCCAGCAGGTGTGCTACCTTTTTTACTATCTAAGCCTGATCCTGCATCCCCAAGTGACTCTTCACCATGTGATACTGTCTGGCATCCACTTTGATCCTTGAGCTGCTGCTGTCCCTCTATCTAGCTGAAGTCCCAGATAAAAGCCATGTCTAGAAGCTGCCCTCTCTACCTCCATTCTGGCTCCTAATTGGCCCAAGTCAAAGGCAAACCTTTCTGATAACAGCTGCATGGACTTCCAAGGAAAAGCAGTAAAATCAAAGGTAGTGACACAGAAGGAGAAAAACCAATCTGAAAGCCGTGGAGAGGAAGCAGAGTGCTCCCATCTGGAAGGTGTGCTGCATCTGGATGTCTGTCTACTCGAAGACCTGGCCTTGTGTGTCGTCAGAGCCAGGAGTACTTGGTCCACCCGGGGGTGCTCACGCTGAGGGCAGGACAGGATGGGGCAGAGTACCTTCTCCCTCCTGGAGCTCCGAAGGCGTAGGCAACGTTGTGGAGCCCGCCTTGTCTCTGCCTGACCTTGACTATGGCATCAGGGTCACCACTATCCTCTTCAAGGTCAGAGGTTGGTCGTACATGACACCTGTGTCGCCCTTTATAAGGCCATTTCAATTCATGGTCACTTCTCTGACATTTACACGAGACCAAAGAGAGGTAAATCTCTCCTGGCTCTTCATGAATGTCTTTTCCAGGTTCCCTCAGGATGTACGCTGTGGCAGAAGGCAGTACAGCTCTGCGTAACTGAGGACATTGATGCACATGGATGCATGGCCCCCACCACGAGCACAGACAAGTCCCAGGCTGCAGCATCTGCCTGCAGCCCAAGTGTAGGGTCTTAAGCAAGAGTATTTTTCTAAGAAAGTCAAAGTGATGTTTCCAGAACATAACTGTTTTAATCTAGGCTGAGAATGGGCAAACTTTTTAAAGAAAGCAGCCAGATAGTGCATATTGTAAGCTTTGTGGGCCAACAGGCAAAATAGGGGCTATTGCATAGATATTTATAACAAAAGAGAAAACAAATGTTCACAAAATTTTTATTGACAAAATTCAAAATACAGTATCTCAGGCAGTTTTGTCATGCAGGTGTAATGAGAAGGATGGAATTCTCCTTTTGGCGGGGGTTGACACGTTACTTTACTGGGCTTCATTCAGAGTTAGTGTTCCCGATTCCCTGGATCCGTTGTAAGTGTTCACCTGTTAGTGCAGTGAGATTTTATCCTAGAGAATGTCCTTTCACACAGATAGGCATTGCCAAACGCGGATGTCAGCCCATGAGTTTATGATTTTAATTGAGCTCATTCATTGCTCAAAAGACATTTATCAAATTCTGTTAGGTGCTTCTCTTGATATTTTCCTTTTAGGTGTCATTGTTTTTAAGATTAATATCTTCCAGTTGAAGATTAGGTGGCAACTTCCCAATTATACAGTTAAATGATTTTTGAAATAATGGAATTGACGATTGAAAAAAACTGTAGCTTGAGCTTAGAAATTATATCCACTGCTAATTTCTGTTAAGAATGGAGACCTCACCCTTTCTTTAACTTGAACAGCATAGAAAGGAAATAAAGCTGTTTGGCATGACTTGTGATTCAAAAAATGTCAGTTGCCATTGAAATGCCTTTAATACAGTACAAGTTTTGCACATAAGTGAAGTTTTACCTTATAATTTTGGGTTGAATTCACTAAGAAACATTGAGTCCACAGCAAAAGCTAATTTCCAAAGCCCTTCAAAACAGTAATAGTGGATGAGGGCAGTTTTTCTTGTTAAGAAAAGTTTTTGTTTCAGTTCTGAGCTCAAAATAGGGTAAAGTCTAGAGAGAATGTCAAATTCTCTGTTAACCCTATTGGTTCAGTCACTTGCAATAGATTGTTTTGGAAAGTACCAAATGATCCAGGGGGTAGCATTAAACACCTTTCATCTTTACAAGTTCTGTAAGTTTGTAATGGGTCTGTTTTTCTCTTCCACACATTTGTACCATCAGTTGTAACATCTTAGCAGGTTCCACTTTGGGTTGTAGGGAATTTGTGTTTTCTCAGCTTCTTTGGAGATACTCTCACCTTCAGTTGTTCCGTGCAGACTATTTTGAGAGCCTCGTTTCGCAGTCACGTCAACCTTGGCCTTGAGCCCTTGAGTAAACAAGTAAGCAGTGTCAGTGACATCCGAGGGCCCAGCGAGCCAAGGAAGACGGCTTGCTTGATCTTGTGCCTTGTTTTTTCACTGACTGTTGGCGTTGCTTCTGGTGTTCCAACTCTAGTAGTGGCTCTCACGGAAAGGCCGGTTGTGCTAAGCAAATTTATATCATCCGGACATGTTCCTGTGGTTGCTGCTGCAGCTAATTAATTCCCAGTGTGTGTATGGCTTTCCTTGCTTGCCTAACTAATGAGCCACTTCTCACTTCCTGTGGTTGTGGCCTCATTTTCTTTTTTTTTTTTTTTATAAAGAAGTTCTGTGATTAGACTCTCTTAATTTTTTTGACCTTTCCTGTGAGTTGGGGATCCTGTGATGAGCGCGTAGTCTGGTAATGCCAACCTCTAGTATGTTCTTTTGGCCCAGCTGCCATGCCGTTGCAGACCGAGGAATGCTTTGTCTCATGCAGTAACACTCACACTCCACTGTGCCTTCAGGATGCGAAGAGTTAGCGCACTTGTCTTGACACAAGGGGTATCAATGATACTAAAATTAATTAAATGTGTGCTACAAGGATATGCCTGGCACTCAAAACACTGTGTCACTGCGATTTGCAGTGCACCGAGCAGCCATGCAGGGGGATGAAATCGCTGCTACTCGCTGCAGCCGCAGGCCAGTAGCAGCATGTCCTGATCGTGTCCCGACAGGTGACCAGATCGTGTCCTGATACCACTTTATTTATGGGCACTGAAACTTGAATTCCGTATGATTTTCATGTGTCATGAAATAGTCTTTTGATTTTTCCCTCCTACTATTTAAAAAACGTAAAAACCATTCTTAGCCCGCATGCTGTACAAAAACAGGTGGTAGACTGGATTTGCTGATACCTGATCTGGACTCAGGTCGCTGCATGGCACAGGACTTTAGTGACAGAGGAGGAAAGGGGTGTGGGGGGAAAAGGAGAGGTTTGGATTTCACCTTTAAAAGCTGCCAGCAGATGTTTACCAGTGTGCAGAATTCAGCCCTGGACTTGGAACGGAATTGGGAGAACTACCAAACATTAGCCACCCTACAGGATTCTCATATCCTGGAGGGAAATGCTACTTTTGCAGAATGTGTCCTCAAAGTCACTTCTTTAACACTTCATTCATCTGTAATTTAGAAACATGTGCATCCTCTTTTCTTCGTAAGTTTGTGATTTATTGTTCTTCTATTTTCTCTCTTTGAACTTTTAGTAGTGTGCACCTAAGCCAGTGTGGTATGGCAGAAGAACATAATCTTTGAATTACCCAGATTGACACTTAGACTTGGCCACTCACTAACCCTGTGACCTTGACCAGATTACTTAACTGCTCGGAGTCTTAATCTCATCCTCTGTGGAGTGTGTGTGAAGTGCCTGCTCTGCAGGTAGCTGTGAGGCCTTACAGGTGCTTAGTAACGGAGAGCCATTGGTGACGGTGGGGGGCGATACAGTGGTGTCCCCCAAATTGTATTGCTCATACCAGAAGGGCCTGTTGGTTTTAGAGTAGTGAAGATCTTGAGAGTGTCTCGAAACACTGTTTTCTCTCATTCGATGCGTCTGTTTCACATTCTGTGTGATGAGAATCTGAGTTTGTGCACCATGGTGTACGTTATTGAAACATGGTTAATTTTTTTTTTATCTAGAAATTGTGCCTTTAACAGATAGAGCAAATCAGTATGAGTTTTGCTGAGAATGATTTTTGTGCAAGGAAGAAAGATTTTAATCCCAGGAAACTTAAAACAGAATTGTAGGAATATATTTTTTATTGTTGTTGTTTTTAATTTGTTTCTATTTCTTGTTTCCTAAGGTCTTTGATTTTCCCGTTTCTGATCCGAGGAGGGAAGCCTACACCGTTGTACTCGTGTGTCATTGCATTTGTGTTCTGCACCTATAACGGCTACTTGCAGAGCAGATACTTGAGCCAGTATGCAGAGTATGCTGATGACTGGGTCTCTGACCCCCGATTCCTAACAGGTGAATGACCTCAGTGTTTCTGTCATTTCCAGCTAGAAAGCCCGCACTTCTTGAAAGAGGAGAAAGTCTGTGATGATTCCTGACGCAGCTGCCAGGGGACCGGGACTGCAGTGCTGGGGGGAGAGTCGTGCGTTTCCCCCCCCCCCCGCCCCCGCACCTGCGCCCACTCAGACACTGAAAGCACAAACACTTGCTCTAAGGCAAAGCTAAGCACAGCAGCAAGCACCAGCAGCTCGAGCAGCTGGAAGACTTGTGGAGACTCGGGCACAAGTTGGCCGTGTTATCTACGTTAGCCATGCACCTCCTACGGTTTCTTCTAGATCATGAGAAAAAATCAGACTGGGTCATCTTCCAACAAAACAATTAGATGTTTACAATTATACTAAGTTAAACTTTTACCTTTGGGAAATTTTTATTAATTACTGTAAATTAATGTACCTTTTCAAGTTCTAATTATAACTAAGTTCTGAGTAAAAATGAAAATAAAACATTAGCCATCAAAAATATTTGCAAGAGTGTTAAACATACATGATCTTAGGGCTCTTCTTTCTAAGGAGATTCTTTTATACGTTTGTGTAGTTTATCCTCCTGGCATTCAGAAATTCTAGCACATTCAGATGGAACTTGCCCCTGTGGTGCACACCAAGAGGTGTGAACTTACCCCTCAAATTTTTAAGCTGCCCCAAAGCCTTTTACCCTGAACTCCGTAAAGTTACCTTATATTTCATTTGGTTTTTTTCTCTGAATAAATTCATAATAATAGTAAAAACTAACATTTAATAGTACTTTGTTGTTGACAAAGTACTCTTCCATTTTTCAGTCATAGCTTTTTTCTGTAAATTACAGTTTTCTTCCCAGGGAAGTGCCCTGTCATCCCAGAGAACTCTTTCCAGGAGGAATCTGCTTTGTCACCTATCAAAGGAAGGATGGACGAGGAGGTTTTTCAAGATCCTTTTCTAGATCCACAAATCCGTGCCTCCATGAAACACTAGACTAAATTATGTTGTTTGTATACTACCCCCAAATAGCTTCTCTACTTACCTGATTTTCTTTTGCCCCACCCATCAGAAGTGGGAGAAAGAACGGCCTGGCCATCAGCCAGGAACTGCACACGTACCTTCCTAATGTTTCCGAAATACCCTAAGAAGGGTAGAGATTAGGTCCTTTCACAGGAGAAAGGGAGAGTCAGAGGGTTAAGCGGCTGGTTCATCTAAATTGAGTAAGTAGCAGAACAGGGGTTTAAACCTGCTCACCACACTGAAAGTAGACAGGGGGGGACAAGAGGAAAGGGATTTTTTAGTCTAAAATGTCCGAGTTTTAATGTTTAATTTGTGATACTCACAGGAATCATTTCTGTGAAGAACCGTTTGAGTAATTTTGATGAACAACAAAACAAAAGAGTCATTTTGGTCTGCGAACGTGAATGCCATTTAAAGTAGCTCTACAGACAAACCACATCACCTGCAGATGCCTTGGAAGCTGGTGTAAAATTTAAGACACCAATGAATTGTATATAAACCTCTTGGTTCTTTGCAATTGAACAGAAGATATCAAAAATGGAAAAAAAATGCCAATTGGGAGAAACAAACTAGGTTACTCTTTTTGCATTGTATTTATTTCATAGAATTTATAGTTTTTGTAAGGAGGTAAACATGAAATTACATGAATAATCAATTGATTACACTTATTAAGAGCTAAGCATATAACAGTGATGCTATCCTAACAAAAAGTTTTCCAGAGCAGTAAAACTTGTTAGTCTAAAAGGTTTTATACAAAAATTGTAAGATCCACAGAAATGGAATTAAATGTTTAGCTTAGATTAGCACAAATACTAGTTTTCCTGCCAATCTAGGCAGTAAAGGGAGCTTGTCTCTCAGAAAAGGAATAAAGTAAGCATGGAATCTTGAGAACATGCTTTCTGGAACCTCACATTGGGGACCACATCACTTAGAGGAGACAACTGAAATGCAAAACAGGTAGTGAATCAGCTATACCTGTATGGATTCGATCAGTGACATGAAACATTACAGAAGTTGGTATGAACTGTTTGGAAGGAGAGCAGCCCACGGTGGCGAAATCGGAAGGAGGAGCTCCTGAGGGCCTTCCTGTGGACCGGGGTGCTTCACGCGGTCCTGCTTCGTGCGAGAAACTACTTAGTGCATCAGGATGTCTGATGAGTAATTAATAATGTTACTCCAAGCGTACATTTCTTTCCTGTTGAATGAAATGCCACCATAAAGCAGCATCTGCCCTTCACATTTTTAAATATCAGAATAATCCACTCTTTTTTATCAAAATCAAGTTATTTCATGAAACACTATTGTGGCCTTTTGCCTTTTCTTGTTGGCACTAGTTGGTGTGACACTAGTGCGTGTCCTGTAAGTGGTGACAACCCACTGAAGACTTCCGGCGTGGGAGGGACAGCGTCAGGAAGCTCTGGGGTGACGAGAAGAGCATGCAGTGGCCGTGGGAGGTGTCACTGGGGGCCAAGGCAGGTGAACAGACCTCGGAATGCTGATTGGTGACTAACAGGAAACCAGCAGCGGGGGAAGCCATGGATGTGCATGAAAATATTCAAACGAGTTTATAGAGAAGAAGGGCCAGAGATGAGCTCCTGGGAACCAGCGCCCCTCCAAGCCCTGTGTGCATCGTGACGGAACACGCCTTGAAGTGTCCCCTCCTCTGCCGAAAGGAGCGGGCAGTCATGCCTCACGTAGTTGTTGTGACCGTAGGCACATTTCTAATCATACCAGTCACTCCAAAAACAGACTGTGCCATTAGGTCGGCGTGTTTTGACTAGATCAGATAATTAATATTATTAGAAAAACAAAGCCCTATGGAGCATACCTGGGGGCAGTAATTATCCTTGTAAATAAAGAACAATATTTATTATATTGGTTTTTACTATCAGTTATGGCTTATATGTTATACTAATATAAAGAATTAGTGATACTGTTCATTCAAGCACAGGTTTATAGATTTTGTAGTTTATCAATCAAATACTCTTGTGCATTTTTTTTTTCTTCAGGTTTTGCCCTGTGGTTAGTAGGCATGCTGATAAACATTCACTCAGATCACATCCTGAGGAATCTCAGGCAGCCAGGGGAGACTGGATACAAAATTCCAATGGGTACGTACTGAAAACGGAGAATACATTCTAAAATTGCATTGCATGGTGCCTTGCTGTTTTAGTTTTGCCAGATCTCATAACTAAAATGAAGTATGTATTAGCTGTAATTTTTTTTTAATCCTCACCCAAGGACATGCTCATTGATTTTTAGAGAGAGGGGAATGGAGAAAGAGGAACATTGATTGGTTGCCTCTCATACATGTCCCCACCAGGGACTGAACCCGCAACCCAGATGTGTGCCCTGACCAGGAGTTGAACCCACAGCCTTTTGGTGCATGGGACAACACTCCAACCAACTGAGCCACACTGGCTAGGACTTAGCTATCGTTTTTAATATGAGTCACTATTATTAATAGCAATCATTATGATTATTGTTTTATTAAAGTGATAAATTTTGGCCAACTAAATGCTTATTAACCAAAAAGGAAATTCTACTTATCTCTGGAAAGAGAGTATGAGGAAGAATTTATGGTTTACAAGGGCTATCCTAGACTTCATTTTTTTTTTTTAAGATTTTATTTTTATTTATTTTTAGAGAGAGGGGAAGGGAGTGAGAAAGAGAGGGAGAGAAACAGCAATGTATGGTTGCCTCTCACATGGCCCTCAGTGGGGACCCGGCCTGCAACCCAGGCATGTGCCCTGCTGGGAATCGAACCGGGACCGCTTGGTTCCCAGCCCGCGCCCAATCCACTGAGCTACACCAGCCAGGGCCTAGACTTCATTTTTAAAAATATTACAGGATAGATACCTCGACTGACCCTCCCTCTGAAAGCAATTAAAAATGTTGGATGAGATTTGGGAAGGGGGTGGCTCAAGTTTCTTTATATATAAAATAGAGATAATAAAATCTACTTTCCTAGGTTAGTTGAGAGCTATTATTATTGCTTATAACATATAAAGGGTTAATTAGATCAATAAGAAAAAGGCAAGCAAACCAGTAGATGCTCAATATCAATACAAACTTGTCTGCCCTTTTCATCTTATTTTCAGCTACTTCCTGGCACATTTTCAAGATATGAAGTTTCTTAGTTCATATTATCTTTAAATTGGCTTTGTATTTCTTTACTCCATGCTTTGCTGTCACTGGTTGAATTTTTAAAAGGTCTTTTTAAATGTATCAGGGTGGTATCAAAGAAGGAAGTCCTCATCAGAAGGCAAAATCCGAGTCCTAAACACCTGTGAGAATCTGTGGCCACCAGCTGTGCTCATGCTGCTTTGCAGCCCAAATTCATACCACTTGGAGGGTCAGAAAAACCTCAAGTGAAACACAATCCACGCAGTCCTGGTGGGTGGTGCCCTCATACACGGGCCAGGGCACACCCAGATCCCCAAAGGGGCCTGCCATGTACTAAGGCCTAAGAGAGCCCCACAGACCACGTGCCAAGGAATAAGAGCCATACTCAAAGGTTGCAGACCATCGAAGAAATCCAGCACCAAGAGTAGTAGCACGATTAAACGTGAGAGACCTCAGGCCTTAGAGTGAATAGGAACAGATTATACAGTGAATACTTAGATGTTTAAAAAGATAAAAAGGGGTTGATGTTATGAGTAAAAGAGTATATACTATAAAAAGGACTAAGCAAATATAAGTCAGAAACCAGTAGAGCTTCTAAAAAAGAAATCAAGTAGATAAGACTAAAACTTCAATGGAGCTGGGAAGTACACAGCCATACTTAGTCTGGAATCCTTCTACTTACCTACCTGGAAACCATACACGGAGAATAGCAACCTAAGGAACAAATGACCAAAAAGTCCTACAAATCGTAAATTATTTAAACTGAGGCCCTGAGGGTGACCACCAGGCAGAATATGCAGCTCTGCCCTCTGGCCTCAGGGCCTTTGCTTTTCCTGCCTGGAGGGCTCCCACCCCCACAACTGTAGTCCGACCCTCCCAGGAAGTCTGAGATCAAACCTCACCTGCCGGGGGAGGCCTGTTCCTAGTCACCGTTTGTGACCATGACCTCCCTCTACTCCCAGCTCAATTTCTGGGCCTTCCCTCCCTGCTTTGCTCCCCACAGGACTCCACACCCTCTGCCATACTCTGTGCTTTCGTTGTTTAGTACACTGAGGTTTAATGTTCAGATGTGAGGGGTGGGGGGGATCTTATCCACAGTACAACCCAAGGGCCTCAACCGTGGTCTGTCCCGTACTGTAGACTTGACAAATCAGTAAAGATTTGATGAGTGATGAATAAATGAATGAATGAGTGAATGAATGAATGAATCTGTCCTGGAAAATTAATATTGTCTTCAATTTTTGGTCTAGAGTTTTATACATGTCCATTTTATTAAGCTAGTTCACTAATTGTTATTCCGTATTCTCTGTCCTTGCTCAGATTTTGTCAGTTTGATACATTAACTAATGAAGTTATACATATTGAAGCATATGAAAACTGTAGCATTTTCTTTTGGATAAATAGGTAGGTATTAGTACAGGTAGATCGTTACTACCAGAAATTGTGATATGAAATAATAAAACTAGTAATGTTGGATGTGCTTCATTGATTAATATTCTGTAAAAGTTGTATTTTCCCGTAACTGAATGTATGTTCTCCACGTAAGTATCCCACTTATCTCTTACAGTCAGGTGTTTTGCGGGCACCACTTTGTCGTCATTGCCCCGCTGGGTCTGTGCTTTCTTCCAGGAGGCTTATTCGAATACGTGAGTGCAGCCAACTACTTCGGAGAAGTGGTGGAGTGGTGTGGCTACGGCCTGGCCAGCTGGTCCGTTCAGGGAGGGGCTTTCGCCCTGTTTACCGTTTGTGTTTTACTCCCCAGAGCACAAGAGCACCACCAGTAAGTTTCAGAACACTTTCAATGTTTTAAATTTGTTCTCTGACCTTATTATACCTGTGTTAAGGTTAGATTTTTGAAATGTTAGTATTAATTTGAATTGCGGAATCTCATTTTATGTCATGTGTTGGCTAAAAAGCTCAAAACCGCACAAATATCTAAAGAATTACTCAGCTATAAGGAATCATCAGATACATGTCAGCTTATTTTATTCACCCTGTTCTGAGCCTCCTTGAATTTCCGTGCTGGACTCTGGACTCAATGGTCAAGTTAAATGTCAAGCAGGGCATTTGGGATCTGACCTGCAACACACTACTTACAAGGAGGAATCCTGACCACGCAGTAGGGGGGCCCAGAAGGCCCACAGCTGGAGGGAAGGGCCAGTATATCAGCCCTCACGGAGCAGCTTCACACAGACACTCTCCACTGTGCTGACCTGGGGTCCTCACGGACCCTGAGCTCCGTGCACACCCCACATCACGTCCAAACGCCTTCCTTAGAAGCAGAAAGATTCATACTCTGAACAGGCTTGGCTGAAATAACGTGGCAGCACTTCAGACTATATATACATTACAAAGTCCTAGAAAATGAATAGAAACCGAAGCCAGATTTCGAGCATCAACAATGACGAAGACAGCCGGCTGATCTCGGCCCAGCTTGAGACTCCATGTGCCTGAGAATCTGTGCTTCCCTCCTCCTGCTTGACCACCTTCTCATGGCTGCCATCACCTCTGAGGGAAGATGCTACTCCTGGACATTTGTCATGTTACATTTTAAGAAGCAAATACTGGCTACTTTCTAGTAATAAAAAAAAAATGAGTTGATGCTGATATTTTAAGAAACTGGATCAGGGGAAGACTGAACAAGAGCATGCCAGGTCACTTGTAAAGCTTTTTCCTCAAATGAAAATGGAACAGGAAAATCCCATATTTGAATATGAAACATCCGGAATTATAAAATACATAATTCCATTTTTTGAGGTATTCTTTGCATAAAGATTCATGAATTGAAAGGGCTCTTTGTTATTCGGTGTTTAAATTAATGTTGGTGCAAAACCAATTTTAATTACTGAATAATGGATCAATTCAGTTTTGTGGAAGTATGTTTACAGATGTTGGTTTTACAAGCTGAAGACAAAAATGAAAGCTATTTTTTATAATAATCCAGTGAACCCAACTAATTAGCCCACCAGATACACTGATTCCAAAAGAAAACAGTCCATGAGGCTATTCCTGCAGCAAAGCAGCATTTTGTTACAACAGATTTCTGTCTGTAACAGCCTGACACGAAGTATTTAATTCACAAACGATTATCTTGATCGTTAAGCCCCAAGTCGGACACATTGCGTCAGCTGTGCTGAGTGCTCACAGATATTCTGGTGGGAGGGCGACGTTTCTAGGAGTTCTGAGGAGGCCTTTTTTCGCATGGCTCCCTTCCCGCCGGCCGTGGGCAGCACCCGCATGCACTGGACCAGACGGAGTGCGGCCGCAGACACTCTGCAGCTGTCAGGCGACAGGCCGAGTACAGGTGTGGGCTCGTCACCTCCCAGAGCTGCACCTGGGGTCCCGGCCAGTGAGGACAGCCTCTGAGAAGGGCCTCTGCTGCAATGAAGAGTGATTGCATGCTTGCCTATCTGTTAAGTTTAATGTCACTTAAAAAATGAATTCAGTGTCTTTAAGGCACTCCGATGGATAGCGCAATGATTTAGAGAATAAGGACACACGAGAATATGTTTATGAAGTGCTGCCTTGGTTCCAGAGCCCCGTGCGTCAGCGTCAGACACAAAGAGCATGACTTGTGAGCACTTGCAAATGTGTACTCAGCTGTCACTGACCTGTCGCCACCGGAGCAAGACTTCCTTCCACGAGAGAGATTTGGGAGCACAAAGCTATTGGTGAGCCAGGAAAACTAACTGCTTTGAAGAATAATTTGAAGAGTTATCTCAGATTTAGCATAACCTGAATGTGATGCAGTGGGCAGTCCTTGGCTAGGGGTCATTTCACTTCCAACCAGAAGGCAAGGGGGCATTAGGTCAGGCCCCACAATAAAAACAGACAAAAAATTGACATCCGGCTGTGGTCTTTGCCACATAGTGACAGCTTTTCGATTCTAGACGTAGAAAAATAATAGACATCGTGCTGCTTATTACCTCTTTAAAAATATGCATCTGCCCACAATTACAAATCTTCAAATATAATTTCTTGGTCTCAGTGATTAAATAATTGAGAAAATTTTACTCTAATCATATAGCAGAGTATTTTATTCCTGTAAGATAATTTCTGTGAAATAAATTTAGCATTTGACAAACATCGCCTTACTAGGTGAGAAAGTTCTGCTCCAGTAAAGGCTCTTTGAAGCAGCGCAGGGAATCCAGCCTGCTGTACCGCAAGCACTGAATGGCTGTCTCAGGTCCTCCGATACCCGGAGGTGCACGTGGGTGTGGCTGTTCTGAATTTTAACTGTCCTTTCCTACCACTCTTGCCCCTTTGAGGCTAATGTGCCCCTTTTCAATGGGCAGTTTCTAGGAGAGAGGAGCTCACCTCCTGCCTCTCCTGACACAGTGCCCAGTGCTGCTGACTCATGGGGAAGCTCTTAGAAACTTGCTCACGGTCCCTGTCCTAGGTCCACAACAGGCTGCCTTAGTCTGTTCAGGCTGCTGTAACAAAAAGCACCATAAACTAGGTGCCTTAAGCCCCTCTCTGGGTTGCAGACAGTACCTTCTCCCTGTGGCCTCACAGGGCAGGAGCAATGAGCTCTTTGGGGCCTCTTATCAGGGCACTAATCCCATCATGTGACTCCAGCCTGGGACCTAATCATCTCCCAAATCCTCACCTCCTAATACCATCACCTCAGGGTTAGGTTCTTTAACATGCGGATTTGGGGGGAGTACACATTACACAGTTCACAGACCTATAAAAACTTTCGGTGGCTAATGAGTCAGTATGTACATTATGCACGTTGACGTACTTCGCACTGCTGTTAACCGTGGCCACATCTGCCACGACACTCTTGTCTGCAGCACCTCCCTACGCTGGAAAAGGCCGTCGTCAGTAGGACTGATCCGCAGGTCCACTGCTCAGCTTTTCCGGACTTTTCTCACTGCGTTTCCTTTTGTTGTACAGACAGCACCTGAAAGTAAACGCGGTAGTCTCTCATAATTCTGTTTGTGCAGTACAGCGTTAATAAGCCCCTCCGGAACCTAAGGTCGGTGGGACTTTGCTCACGCTGTGTGCTGCTGTCAGGTGTTGCTGCCGTGTGAACAGATAGCCAGTCGTTTTCTGTCGTGGCTTTTATTCTGTTTAACCTTTTGTGCTTATGGAAACTCCATTTTTCTATTTCTTCATCTTGTCAAAATATTTAAAATTTTTACTCTATCCGCTTAGTTTCCCTTCCAAAATAGTTGTTATCCCAGAACAAATGAGTATGCCTTTGTTAATATAATTATATCAAAATGGAAAATACCTGTTTGTTCTTAGTGCAGGGCCCAGCTGTGAATTGACCCCGTGTTGCATTTTCTCAGGTCTGTTTGACAGTCACCTGGTTGGGTGCCCTTTCCACACACCCTGGGTCTGAGGCAGTAGTTCTCTCCTGGGCTCTGGAGACAACTGTCAGAGTCACCAGAAGATAATTAAGATGTACCTATGGGTTCCTCTCCTCTCCCCTAGTCTGCATGCTTCCTGGGTCTGGGAAGATGGTTCCACCATATGCTAATCAGCATCTTTATCACACTTCAGTAATTATTCTTGCCAACTAGGGGTGAATTATATGGGCCACTTGTGAATCACACTTTATAATCACTAATTATTTAATTATTCATGATATAGACAAAATCAACATATGTATCTGAAATGCCAAAGTTTTTATGACTACTATTTAAAACTTTCTATGCCTTTATGATAAAAAATATTGTTCCTTTTGTTAGTGTCTGTTACATATTTAAGTCACAAAATTATTTTCTCTTTCTTAATGTCCTTTTTTCTTATTGTAGGTGGTACCTTCAGAAATTTGAAGATTATCCGAAATTCAGAAAAATTCTAATTCCATTTTTGTTTTAAGTTCGTTGTCAGTGGAATTATCTTCGACTTGAAGCATTTTGATGATGTTTGTCTAGGGATTGTATAAATGAATTCTTTGTAATTTTCCTGCTACTTCATCTTTTTCAAGATTAGCCCTAAGAATTGCTTTCCTAGTAAATTCGTAAGCTCCCTAATAGCAAACTGATCGAACTGAAATACAGGTTGAAGTGTTATACTGCATACCAGGGCGGGGATCTGGATCTCTGGGCGGTTCCTGCTGATCATGTCTCTGATTTTGGACTTACTTCTTTTGGGTATGTCCAGTGAAGTGTGCATAAGACCAGAATGTACACCCTGTCTTTGAAGGCCTCTATGGATCAAAACCTTCCACAACTCCTAGAACAGTTCTTCCAAGGTGAAAGTCAATGTTGTCTCTTCCCACCACAGAGCATGATCTGTCTTCTAGATTCTCATTCCGCTGGGTCAGAGAGGCCTGGGGCACCTACAGTGTAGGGACTCAGGGAAACACACGGGCTGTCCCTGTAGGGTACTGTGCTGGCAGAGATTTTCGGGCTGGAGAAAGAAGGTGCAGGAGGCCCGGGTAAGGCCTGGACAAAAGGCATCTGCAGCTGCTCCAGCCTGGGCCACCAGGTGACGGTACGGGCAGGGCAGGGCCGGACACTGGGGCATTTATAAGGAGCAAGCTGTTCTGTCCCCCTCAAAGGGGATTTTGTGGAGGCTAGAGGTGGGAGCAGGCAGGTGGAGCGTAGCAGTCCGCACCCTCTCCAGCTACCTGCTTGTGCGCCCCAGTCTCGGGTCACTTGCCATAAGCCATCACTATTCTCTGATCTGAGATGCACTTTTCTTCTCACTTCTAGGTAGAACTAGAAATTTTGAAGGCGCTTTTTTTAAGTACCTGTCTCAAGCATTGCAAAATGATACCTTGAAGCAAAATTTCTTGCTTTAGATGCACTTGAAAGGTCCTCTAAGATAAATGGCAGTGATAAAATTTACCACCTATGACCTGATATTTAAAAGAAATCTCCAATGAGAAGGCTGTTGACTCTAGGCTCTCCGTGAAAATCTAATGACCTCATGGTAAAGGTCCCCTCCCTCTTCACTTGGGACAGTGCTGCCTCCACAGGTGCTGCACCTTTGCAGACGTGGAAACTGGAAGAGAAGTCGAAGAGACTATTCACTTCCGATCCACTGACAGTGCTAGGTTGTAGGAGTCCTCCACAACACACCTGAGGTGGTGTCCTGTTGGTGTACTCACTGCTGCCTTTGGGCTGCAAGCAGGCCCTCGGCCCCCCTGCTCTCCAGACCCCCCAGCAGCCATCCCATCAGCTCCCCCACGCTTCTCGAGGCTACCTCCCTCATGAGCTGTCACAGAAACTGCTCTCCGTGGGTTCCTTAGTGGTTTAGAGTTACACAGGATGCTGCTGGGCTTCATTTTAACTAACAACAATGTTTTTGAGGGGAAATTTTATTATTAAATGAACTTTGGACCTTTTTTCTGACCAAACAATTACTTGAAACTCTAAAACAATACATGGGATCTCAGGAAAACTCAAACGGCTGAGACAGCCATGATAAGTTCGGACCCCTCCCTGAGTTCTGGGCGGTGCACCTGGCCAGAAGGATGTGTGTCAGAGCCAGAGAAGCTCACTGTTGAATGTGACTTGTAAAAGTGCTGCTGCTTGGTTGGAATGGCCCGTGTGTACCGAGGTTTGGGTTAACCCAAGATTTGGGGCCGGGTTTCAGCTTTCCCTGCACCAGTGGGTGGGTTACTAACATTGTGGGGAGAAATCCTCTTCTGTCTTGTCTCTCTACCCTTTGCTTAGTAAATTGTCTTCAGTTGTGTTAATTATACTAATTAAGGAGATTAATAAAAATTGTCAGAAGTCCACTCATTTTTGTTGTAGTCTTCATTGTTACTCTACTACACTGCCACTTCTTCCCTCTAGTTCAGACAGTAACATTTTTAGCCCCACAAACTTCCCACCTACCTGAACATGTCATAATATCACATAGCCTTACCTGTCTCGGAGGAACTGTGTAACGTTCTTTCTATAAATCTTGTGCATTTCTGTTAAGATTATTTTTAGATATTTTACATTTTGTTTGCTGTGACTGACAATGTGTCTCCAAATGCTTTTTGTAACTAGGATAAATTAAAGCTATCGAGGTTTGTATGTTTGTCATATCTAGCCATCGTCCTGAAATTACTTGATAAATTCCAGCTCTTTTTGTTATCCTTAGGTTCTCCAGCTTCACAGTCATATCATTTGTACATATCTCAAGTTCTTGTTTTGCAACATTGGAAGCTGTTCCTTTCGTTTGCTCCTTCTATTAGCAAGAAATTCAAGTACACACTGAGTAATAGGGGTAATCATCAGGATTCTTGTGTGACTAACAGGAATGCCTTTTTTTGAGATTACTTTTTTGAACGTTCTTTTATTTTCTTCCCATCGCTATTGATTTATTTTATACTTTAGCCATTGGGTTTATTTCTTTGCTTTTT
>PVJI01013999.1:0-45762 GCA_004026765.1 Micronycteris hirsuta | reverse complement strand
GGCCGGATAAAACAAGGTGGAGCCGGTACTAGGCCTGCGGGCCTTGTGTTTGCCGCCTGTGCTGTAGAAACTAGCAGGGGAAAAGCTAGGAGAACTCAGGTGTTAGAGTTTAGCCTTAATTGATAGGCTTAAGTGATTAAAGCTGTGCCTTGATAGGCTTAAGTAACTGCATTTGAATAAAGACTCCTTTCCTTTATCACCAAACCTTTGCCTCTGGAATTTTTTTTTTTTTAATTTATTTTTAGAGAGAGGGGAAGGGAGGGAGAGAGGGAGAGAAACAGCAATGTACGGTTGCCTCTCACATGGCCCTCACAGGGACCGGGCCCGCAACCCAGGCATGTGCCCTGACTGGGAATCGAACTGGGACCCTTTGGTTCCCAGCCCGCACTCAATCCACTGAGCTACACCAGCCAGGGCTGCCTCTGGAATTTTTGCCTCGAGGGTGGCGGCGGCGGGCAGCAGAATGCCAAGTGCTGATCAGTAACAGGAGTGCTTGCGGAAGTCACCGGACCAGGTGGAAGACATGGATGATGTCTCGGATAGAGACCAGAGACCATATGTCACGATGATTTTAACTTTCTAGAATCTCCCTGAAAATATCATTCGACTCTCGACTTCCCTTAAAAACAACCACCACCGATTTCTGACCCCCGCCCCCCACCCATGTGCTAAACATTACATCAGGCATCTTGTCTTCTTTGACCCGAATACTCTGCATTTTGTGGGCGAAGGAACCGGGACTAAGTCACTAAGACAAGCTCATGCCGATCGATGCATGGTAGAGCTGGGGCAGGCATTCTCGTTTGCTTGTTCTAACGCCCGTGCTTTCCCCTGGGCTGCACACTAAATGACCAGGGCAACCCCAGAGTCCCTGCAGTACCTTCCATGAACCCCGAGCTCATGCCTGTAGGGAGGAGAAATGGAACCAGCTTGGAGGCACACATCAGCTCAGCAATAGGAGCACCAGGGCCGGGGGTTTACACCTGGGTTCGTGGATGGACTCCACGGGCACCGTGGACTTGGACGAGAGACGCTTGATCTCGTTCTCACTCACCTCTAACAGAATTCAGTGTTTCCTTCACTATCACGTAAGCGATAAACCGCAGAATCGGCTGTACCTGTGACTTTGTCACCACAAGCAGCTACAGATATTTCCATTTCACGTGACAGTGTTTACAGGGATTTCAGAATACAGGGCCCGCGACGGGTCGTGTGCATTCACGGCAGCTGAAAAAAAAAAACACTACCTATGTTACATATTCGTTTTAAAAAAATGTTTTGATCACTGTGCTTGCATATAACCCATTGGTTGAATTTGTTTTGTGCACTAAGCATATTATTCTGAGAGAGGTCCCATAGACCTCCCTGAGCCATCAAAGGTCCCAGATCCAGAGCAGGGGGGCTGAGCCACACCCCACCCATCCCATCAAACAGCCCCAGGACACCCAGCCCCCAGTCTCGGGGACCGCGTTTCCTGCCTCGGGGGTTCTCAGCCTCTGCACTCCGGCAGCCGGGCTGGTGAGCCCTCGGGATGGGGCTCTGCTGGGCATAGCAGGCTGTTCAGCGGCATCCTTGATCTCCACCCACTGGGTGCCAGTAGTGCGTCCCCCAGTGGTGACAAGCCAAAATGTCTCCAGACATTGCCAAACGTCTCCTGGGGCTGGTGGCGGTGAGCAAAACCAGCTGACACGGAACCACCGCAACAGATGGTCGCAGGGCGTTATTTGGGGCTAACAGCCGCCGAGCCTCCACGCCTGAGCACTCCGTCAAGGGGGCTTTTGATTTTAATCCTGTTTTCGTTAGGATATCACATTGCAGTAAGTTCAAGGTCAAGAGGGACTGGTCTCCTGGCCCGAGATGCCACAAGGCAGCCCCTCTGTAGCACCAGCTGCCCTCACAGTGGTCATCATGACAGAGACGCCGGGAGGCCTGGCCCTGGGGAGCACTTGGAGTGGAAGGAGCAGGGCCCGGGGTGACTGGTGGGTCACAGCCTGGCCTGAAAGCTGGAGGCCAGGGGTAACCCCACAGGGGTGGGAGCTTTGAGAGACGCCTGGCCCAGGCTCAGAGGAGTCTTAGCTGTCAGAGAGGCCAGAACAAGGGCGGCAGGGTGATGCTTCGGCTCCCCAGTGAGTGGTGAAGGCTGGCAATATACCGTATTTTTTGGACTATAAGATGCACTTCCCCCCCAAATTTGGGAGGAAAGTGGGGGTGTGTCTTATAGTCCGAATGTAGCTTACCTGGCTTGCTGTGTGTGTTGGTGGGGGGAAGTGGAGCGGGGTCACAGGAGGCAAGAGCGGGAAAAATATTTTACCGCAATTTTTGCTTCAAATTTTTTGCTCCTATTTTCCTCCTCTAAAACCTAGGTGCGTCTTGTGGTCTGAAAAATATGGTACTCAGAGACCGGGGGCATTGTCTGGGCCCTTCGGGGTACAGAAGGACAAAGGCTGGCCTGTGGAGAGCGGCCAGCATCTGGGAGTGTTGGCTCTGAGTCAGGCCGTGTTCACTGCATCAGCAAACCATGAGGGGGTGCTGTTAGTGTCCCCACTTCACAGCAGAGGGTGTGAGGCTTCAACCCCCCGGCCTGGCTCCGGTGACAGAGCTGACGTTGCACCCCAGGCCCGTTGCATTTCAGCACCCACAGGTTAAGTAGACAGCGCTGCCCAAGTGGCCGCTCCGGGACCCCAGGAAACCCCAAGCTGGCATGGCTCACCCAGCGCTAGGGGCCCGTGAGGACCTGCGGGGGCCAGAGTGTTCCTGAGAGCCTGGATGTGCTTGTCTGAGACGGTGTGGGACCAAAACGAAGAAGGTGGTCTTTGACCTGTGAAATTGTGAATTCGGTGTTGGACTTAGACAAGCATCTGACTCAGTCCCTAAGCAGATGGCTGATAAGATTCAGAAGCAGTGGTTGGCACAAACCACTGTACGATCATAAGTTAACAAAGAACAAGCCATGCCAGGCTAACCTCCTTCTTCTTTAGGGCTTTGCCCTTCTGATGGTCTGGGGGTGTCAGCGGAGAAAGCCATCTTGTAGACGACTAGGGGTGTCGGAGAAGAAAGCCAACCGTAGATGGCTTCCCAAAGGGGGTCTGCTCCCTCGTCTCATGACATCCATGAGGACCGATTTGGAAGAGTATCTGCATCCTCCCCACCCCTGGGCCCCCATGGAATACACAATAGGTGCACACACTTCCCGGAACAGGAAATGCTACATGGTTTAGGCAAAATCAATCTCATGGATTTGCCGGGGCTCCAGGACGGGTACCGTTAACACCTGCTCCTTCTGACCAAGGGGTGGAGGGAACTACCACCGAGGCCAGGACGGCTGTGGCTGGTGTCCCTTGTCCCCACCCTCATCCTGCTAGAGGAGCTGCAGAGTTTCTGGAGGGCAGGACTGCCTAAAGGGGTGTTTGGGGTGCTGCTCCTGAGCCCCGGGTGCCCTGCCAGAGGAGGAGCTGGGAGGAGTGTCACACACTGTTGGTGGGGACAGAGGAAGCAGGTATTTGACTCCGGGTTTTGTTATTTTTTTAAGCAAGGAACGAGAACTTTCACCCTGTCAGAGCTGAAAGGGACCTTTGAGACCGTCTGTTGTGCCTCTGACTGTACCGATGAGGACCCTGAGGAGCCCCGGAGGGGTCCCCCAGAGACCCAGCGGCAGCCCTGAGCTGCGTTTGGGTGTCCCTGACTCCTAGGCCCGTGCTCCCCAAAATTGAGTGAGCAGCACGGCTCTCCTACTCTCTCACTTCTCCGTCTCACACTCCTGGCTTCTCGTGCTCCTAAGGGGACCACTGGCCTCCTGAACGTGGCCTCAGGCCCCCAGGCCCCGAGTCAGCTCCCCAGTTCCATCTCTCTCCTGTGCTGCACATCCTCCCCTCCCGCTGCCTGCACTTCACCTGGGACCCCGAGGCCCTGAGGAAGCACAGAATGACTCCCTTTCCCAGTGCCCTCTGCCCCCAGCTCTCCCTGCACCTCGACAGCCCCACGCCCCCTGCTCCCAGCTTCACTGCCACTGAGGACACCTCCCTAGAGCCCAGGCCTGGGGCCGGGGTCCTGTGCTCCGTGGCTCCCAGTTTGCAGCTCTCTGTTCACCAGCTCTCACTTCCAACTGGTCTAGAGAACACAGACAGGGCCCAGCACACAGCAGGTGCTTAATAATTATTTATTGACTGTAACTGGGTCTATAAATATTCCACACAGGCTCCAGGCAGAAAATATTAGTCTCGTTATCCCTTCAGGCTCCATCTTGTCCCCCTGGTCCCATAACTCTATACGCATCTGCTGACGTTTGGTTTCTTTATTCCACGACCTTGGAGGACGAGAGTCGAGGGTCCCTGCAGGCTCTGACCATGCAGGTGAGGCTCCCACTCAGGTATCAGGCCACTCACCCTGTGCCCTGAGGTCCCCAGAGCCTGGTTTCTGCCCAGCGTGGAGCTGATGCGCTGCCGTGGGCCTTTACACACAACTGTGTCGATGCCCCGCCCTCGGCGTTAACTTTTATGATTTCAAGGCTACCGGGCACGGCGCTGCCCCGCCTGACAGTGGCTGCGGCTCTCCCGAGCCCTGTGCTGCCAGACCCGGCATCTGGGCCGCTGCCCTCCCTCTTTATCGCCTTGGAAATGCATGGGCAGTAACTTTTATGCTTTAAATCCAAACTGGACAATAAAATTAGGGAAGCAGGTTAGTGTAAATCTCCAGGCTGCCTGCGGAGGTGAGCTGAGTCCTCCTGAGTCCTTGGGGACATTGCTGAGGTTGTCCTGCCCCCCCTGAGCAGAGCTGTCCGTAGTATTCGGAGAGGGCTGAGCGGGGAGGGAGGGCGGAGGGACGAGGGCCATGGACTGACAAGTTCTCTCTGCAGGACAGCTTAGCGTCCAGAAGCTGGGGGGAGGCTCCTGGGAGGAGGTCCGCGTGCGCGGGGCAGTCCCGAAGCAAGATTCGCCTCTGAACGTGTCAGAGGGTGGCAGAGACAAAGGCGGGTCGAAGGAGCCTAGGGACGCATGCGTGACTTGATCACCCACGCGACACCCTCCTTCACACTGGGCAACAAGTGGAGACCAGCCGCCACTTACCAAGTGCCTACCATGCGCTGTGACTGCCATCAGCTGTCATCCGTACCACAGACCCATGAGGGAGGCAGAGGGAATTATTTCCAACTTCTGCAGGAGGAAATGGAGGCCCAGAGAGGGCAGGTGCTCGTGCAAGGACATACCCATAAGTGGCAGAGGCGGGTTTTGAAGCCAGGCGTTGCCCATTGCGAAGCCCATTATCTCCTGAGCCATTTTGCTGCCTCTGCGGGACCTGGGCCACTCGGGGAGGGACGCCCAGCAGGTGTGGCCCATGAGCCTTTGCATCTGATGCCCACTGGCCTGCCCTGCTGTGTGACCAGGGCCACAGTAGTTCTGCAGGAACGGGAGGCAGGCTGCCTAGGTGCCAGCTGTGGGGACGGCTGTAATGAGGGTGCAGTGACTCTAACGAACCCATGCCAGCAAACCACAGCCTTGCAATTAGAAAAGGCACATGGAAGCAGAGGGTGAAGATGTCCTGTGACTTCTGCTGCGCTTGCAACAGGAGAACATCAGCCAGAAAACTGCTGCTCCATGGCTCCTTCAGTGACCTGCTTCTGTGAACAATGCAGGCGGAAGCCGTGGACCGCACCCTTGGGTTCTACCGCAGGCTCCCGACCTTGGCACTGAAAGTACCTCCCCCTTCTCACCCCCAGAGCAGAAGGCACTTTGTCAGGAAAGCTCCTCTCTCTCCACACACCTCTGGGCATGATTCACGATTCACAATAGGGCCGGTGTGTGCTCACACCCACTAACTCCTGAGGCAGTTCGAGAAAGATTGATTCCGTTCATACCCAGAGGGCTCCTGAGACTTCGAAATGAATAAAAAGCCAGCATCAAAACCTGCTCGTGGCATCATGAGGACTCTTTCCTGCCACCACAGCCCCCTGAAGTGAAACAAATAAAGACATCACCACACACAATATTGGTGGGTGGCTACAAACGAAAGGGACCGAGGAGGGGGTCCAGGTGATCTGGTGAGACGTTGTCTGTGGCTGGGCCACTGGACGGGTCTTTTCCTCTATTCTCAGAACTGTGTTGACACTCATGGTACATGTTCCTCAGGTGTGGGGCTGCACAGGCGTCCGTGCAGGTGCTCGGCTCTCGGGGTAGGGGGCTGCAGGCTGCTGCAGTCTACTTGGGGTGGAGAATGTTTCTGGAATGTGGGGAGGCCAGGCCCAGAGAGAGCCTCACAAGTGTCTTCCCACCTGTCCGGTGGGAAATGAGGCAGTTACCTGGTGGTCTCTGAGACACGCCCTCCACGCGGGCATGTGGGGGGCCTGGGAGGGAAGACAGGTGTAGGCATGGAGAAGACTGGAGACCTGGCCTGACAGGGATGCTGGGAAGGCTGCCTGGGGGTGGCGGCCCAAAGTGAGCCCTGGACACCCCCCACTCCCATCCAGCCAGCCACCCACGTCATCTCTCTCTGCGCGACCAAGGTGGTGTTTAAGCACAAACACTCACAAAAACCACCTCCTTCTGTGGGGCTCTCAGTACAAAGTGGTGCCCGTGGCAGGTAAGGCCGTCAGTAAACAAAGTTATAACCACTAAACACTGCTTGTGACCCCCGAGCCCGGCACTGCCCAGCCGCTCCTGTCCCAGCGCAGGGGCTGGGCTGGCACTTCCCATTGCCTCGTCCAGCCTCGGGCGCTCACCCCACAGTCATCTCTGTCACCCCTGCTCACGGCCACTGCCCCTCCCTGCCCAGCCGGCTCCACTCCACTATGAAAGTCACGCTTCGAACTGCCATTTCCTTTTACATTTTTAATCAGTCTGAGTCGGGACACAACAGGATTTGATCACGCTTCTGGCTCTCACGGCTCTCTCAGCATAGCGATGGTGTGGGTCAGAGTTTTGATTACACTTATCCAAAACCCAGAGGAGGGAAGGAAGCAGCTCCACGGAACAGCATGTATTTGAAGAGACCCTCCAGGACTTGGAGAATTTTTTTTTAGCCATCATTTTCTTAGAAACAACACCAGTGGGTCCCTGGGAGCAGCCAGGCCCTAGAAGTGGAAGGCAGAGCTGTCCTTGGGCTGGGAGGCTGGCCTGCGGACTTGGCAGGACAAAAACAAAAGGAAAAATAAATAAATCTAACCTCACACTTTATTGGGAGGAGGAAGGTGTTTACAGAAACAATTTCTGTTTTGGGAAATAAAATATGGCTGAGTTTGGAAGTGAGGACAACATCCATAATAGTTCACTGGGGAGGGCTGGTGACTCGATCAATTGTCACGTGGCACCTCTTTAAAATGCCGCAACAGAACATTACCGTGGCTAGTTTCTCCACCGTGAGACACAGTGGAACACATTCTGACCCTGTGTGAAGTCACAGGGTTCATCCAATGCCGTAAATCCAGGTGCTAGACCCAGAACACAAATACTGACGCTATTTCACCAGACGACAGCACGGAGTACACGAGCTCTACTTTTTGAAGAAGTTTCCAGAAAGCAGAGTCTGCCTGAGTCTTTCCTTTCTTGCCAGGACTGCCACATCCCGCTTTTAGTCTTGCGTGAGTACACGTGTCCAGGTGGGGGAACCACCGCAAAGTCATAGGAGACCCTTCCCTCTGGGAGCCTCCAGGGGGCGCTCTGCTGCGCTTCCTGCAGCGGAGCCCAGACTTCCGGCACAGGCTGATCCAGCCTAACTTGGAATCCGGAGACAATTTGAAGCAGATTTGGGAAGCAAATTTATATAATGTGACATGCTTTCGGAGGAGGCAGGTAGAACTCGCGACTTAAGTCAACGGGACGCAGGATTCAGCGGCACGTTCGTCGCCAGCACGAAACACGCTGAACGCCGTCCCCCAGGCCCACACGGGGGTTTCCCCTGGGTCTTGGCAAACCCTCAGGTCCCATTGCAAAGATCTGCCACCGCGGTTTGTCCGTGTTTGTCACCCACTGTAGAGTCACTGTCCCTGTGGAGACAAATGCAACACGTCTCCCAGGCCCCACACTCTGTCCTCCGGTGGCCTCACTCCAAGGTACAAGCTTCGCCTTCCCGGAGGGGCAGTAGAGTCAGGGAGACTGGCCTGGCTACGGGTCTTCTTCCATTAGAGGGATCTCTGTGCAAGGAGAGACGGTTATGGTTTAGCACACCGAAAGAAAACGCCGCGACATCTGACTACAAGCTCTGTCAGAACCTCTGCAAGTCCTGGAATCAGCGAGGAGAAGAAACTGGTGAGCTCCACCTATGAGTTAATAATCAAACACACCAACTCCTTCATCCAACGTCTGTTTGCTGGAAAATCTCAGACCCAGCTCATAAAAAGGAAGATGTTAGATTCTAACCACGGCCCCTTCTGGTCATACAAGCCAAGAAGTGACAAACTCAGGGGCCGAGAGGCAGCAGGAGCTGCACAGAAGGGACCAGGAAACCCCTGTTTCTGCATCATTACTGCCACTTACGGTCACAACAAGCTGGAATTAGTGTCTCATTTGAAAAGTGGGGCTGGTAGTCCCCACCCAGGGAAATAGCCCTATTTAGTCTGATGCATTTTTCCTACTTTACCATGAGCTACAGCCTGCCTTTCCTGTGGCAGGCAGACATGCATATTCTACTTCTCGTCCGGTGAAAATAACCTGCGTGGACACGGAACTTCTCTGGGACTGGACCCCTTCGCACACGTGTGGGTGTTCCCTCCTGGCCTGCATGTGTGTTACTCCCGTGCTGGGGACCCCTTGCAGAAGCCCTGCCTAATGAAGGGACAAATGAGATGAGCAGTCTAGATCATAAAGACGCTATGAAAACCCCGTGCCGGCTGCTGGAGCCCTTCTGCTCTGGATGGCTCAGTGCCCTTTTGTGCCTCCTGAAATCTCAGTTAATGGGCTCATCACTTGTGAGATGATGATCCCTCCTCCTACTAATTGGCCTTGCCCATGGCCTCTACATGCAGAGAGAGCAAGAAGCAATTTAAGCTGAGTGAGAAGGAAAGAGATTGATTTCGCTCCGTGCTGGCTCTAAGATGCTGGGTGCTGGGTGCGGAGGGGTGTGCAGGGTGCTCAGGTCTCAGGCAAACACTTACCATCTGCGATGTCGATGCCTGGGCTGCTGGAGGCCACCTCCCCCGACGTGTGGGCAACTGAGTCAGGGTTGTCAGAAGCAGGGCCCCCTTGGCACATGGGAGATGCATATAGACTCTGGAGCAGCTCGGAGGAGCCCGAGACGCTGTCACAGGTTTCTGACTCTCCCGGGCCTGTGTCCGTGTCCCCTGAGCCAGGGTATGCTGGGGGGCTCTGGTCATCCACGGGTAAGGGGCAGCCCTGGCCCACAGAGGCCAGGTACCCGGGGCCTAAGGCACTCATGCCGCCACTCACAGCCTCGTCGTAGGACGGGAGCATGACAGGCACACCGTCCACCACCACGAAGTCGGGGTCGCTGCTGGAACTCCGGGGAGGCCCCCTGGGCAAGAAAAAGCGGTGCCAACGTGTCAGAGCGACACACCAGCCCAGGGATGAAGCCACCCGTGGTCCCCACTGCAGCTGAGGTCCTCAGGGCCCACGGCGGGTGGCAGAGCCCTGCAGGGATGTGGTGCGGAAGAACCAGCCTCCCATCTGGGCTGCCTCCGACAGGAGGTGCTGCCGCCAGGGGAACAGGGGTTTCTTCTGTCTTATGCCCTCAGGCCTGTCCTCTCCGCTCTCTCCTTTTGCCTCCTACCTCCCTCTCTGACCTCTAGGCTTGGCCTGATGGCCGTAACCTTGTGGGCAGGGGACCATGTGGCCCATTCCAACTGTGCGTCAGCGTGCCTCCGTGGTGTCCCTCGTGGTAACAGAATAGCAGCGTTAAGAGTATAGGAAACTTGGGACCCTATATGCCACAGGCAAAGGCTGGCCCCTGTAACCCTTATGCTTTTCTGCTTCCTGTCACAGCATAAAAATCACTAATATTTCGTCAAGACAGAAAAACAAGAACAGGAAAAAAGAAGAGAGCTCCGAGCATCATCTCACCACCTGCTTCAAGTTCTGTGCTCACTTCCACCTGCCGACCCAGCGGCCACTGGAACATAAGCTATGCGCATGTGGCCTGCCGCGAGGGATCCTGGGAGCGGCCCGCGGTCTGCCCTCTCTGCAGGCGGGCCCTTGTGTGGCTCCTGTGCAGCTCCTGGCCCTGCCCTTTTGCATATTGTCACAATCTGAGCCCAGTGGAGCTGAGCCCCAGCGGAGCTCACGTCTCAGAGAAACAATTGTCAGGGTGTTTTAAAAAGTATCCATGACCAGCCCTGACCGGGTAGCTCTGCTGGTTGGAGCCTCGCCCGTAAACATAAAGGTTGCGGGTTCCATCCCAGGTCAGGGCAAACACGGGAGGCAACCAATTGGTCTCTCTTACATTAATATTTCTCTCTCTTTCTCTCTCAAATCAATGAACATATGCTCAGGGAGGATTTAAAATATCTTAATATTTAGTCAGTATAACTTTTCTTCCAAGCAGATGTAGAAAAATAGCTCTCTGGGCCACTCTAATAAACTCCAGTGTGCCATGAATCACGGTGTGTGGCTTAGCTTTCTCTTTGTGATCCTCGGGCCCTTTTTTAGATAGTGTAATTGCTCAATGAGAGAACATGGTCCCTTGGTTCATAAATAGTAATGCTAAGGACCAAGAAGGCGGATGGCAAGCTTAAGAGGAAAGAAGGTTCCGGTATGTCAGCAAAGCTTCGCGCCGGCACCAGAACGGCAGCGGCATCCTCTGGGCCTGGTGAGGGAGGCGGGTGGCCCCACACCTAGCGCATGGCAGCCTCCTTCTCCACTGGGCAGCGTTCTCTTTCCCGGGGTGGCAGGCACCACCCTGGGGGTTAGTCTGTCCCTGTGGGCAAAAACGAGTGCCCTTTTCTGATGCATAAGGTCCCCCAAAAGAGAAAATTGACAGGGTTGCAGAATCCAAGGAAGTGATGACTCCTCAGTGACGGGCCTTGCTTGTGTCCTGTGACATTTGGTGGCCTGAACAGGGATCTGCCCGCAGCAGGGCTGGGGGCAGTTTTTTGTCCCAAAGGGTGCTGGTGGCGCGGGGAGGCTCTGGGGCCAGACCTGCCTGTGAGGGAGTGTGACAGTCTCCTCTTTGTGGATGACGGCTAGGAGGACGAAGACACCAAGCCAAGCTCATCTGTGTGGCCGAGGCAGAGGGGCAGCCCATCCGGCCTCCTTTCCTGAGACTTCTCACAGCCCACTGTTCCTGCGCCCCTGCTGGGCCACACGCCTTTGGCCGTGTCTCCTGTATAGTTCCTGTCCTCCCCGTGGACTGGATGCTCCAAGGGACATAGCTCCAGGGCCACACACAAGCAGGTGGCAACGGAAATGGCACCCCTGGGGGACAGGCACAGTATGCAGCCCTGTCTCTGTGCTTCCCTCCCACGCCCAAGATGCCCCTCGAGAACCATCTGTCCAGGAAGAAGGGAGACACAGGCTCATGGTGGGTGGGAGGTGAAAGAGGGAAAGGAGGTCTGTCTCCAACTTGGTGCTCTGACCCCCAGACACCCCTAAACGTCCCAGGAAAGTGTTTAGCTCTCCCTGTATTCTCTGTGAGACCCTCAACTCTACACTCATCAAGGGTCCAGCTCTCTCTCTTCTCTCTGCTGCTCTCAGTGGCTACACTGAGCCCAATCGGCAGCTGTGGGAGGTACTGACCTGGGGGGGAAGTGGGCCTTGAACTTGGTCTGGAACATCCTGGCCAGGATGACGAGCAGCAGCACCAGCAGTATGCTGGTGGCTGTGAACGCCACGATCTTCCACGTGGTCAGGAGGGTCTCGTGGGTGTTGGGCCACGTTTGCTCTGCCGAGAGAGGGGTGCGGGGAGAGAGAGAGAGAACAAAGGGGCGCATGAGGCTCCCAGACTGTAGCGACATGTGCCCAAGGGCTGCAGGTGTCCGGCCCAGGAGCCGCTCATCGTGTGCCCCCCAGGCCGGGGTCAGGACCCCACTGCACTAACACCCACCCCCACTGGGGTCTCTGCCGGGTTGAAAGCAGACCTGCAGGTTCACAGTCCAGACCAGGGTGAGAGCCAGGCCTGGGGCTAAGTGAAGTGCCTGTTTCTTGGACAGAGAAGGAAAGAGGGGTCCCTCTCCCCTGCAGAAGTCATGTCCTGTGATGAACCAGGAGTGGGGGCAAGGGAGCTGAGCTAAGGGCTTTTGTGAGTGTTCCGGAACAGATGCGGGGTCAGGTAAAGAAAGGCACAGAAGGCCAGAAGGGCCATGCCTCTGGGGGTGGGGGGGTCATGTCTGCCAGGTAAGGAGGGGCAAGGCGACCCTTCCAAAATAGAGTCCTATCCTTTTCACACAAGCCCTGTGTCTTACACGTCACCTCTGTGGCTGCCGAAGCCTCCTCCCCTCCCTCCCCTCCTTCCCCTCGTTTGGGAACATCCCACAGACCTCACCCCTCCTCCGGCTGGTCCACGTGACCGCCCGCGGGCCTCCAGGCACCCGTGTTAACAAGCGCTCCCCTCACGCGCTGTGCCCAGGGGGAGAGCGCGCACCATCCCCACTGCTTGGGAGGGTGGCCACGGGCACGCCTGGAGAACACCGGGGTGCGTGGGCAGGAGACGCTGGGTGGGTGTCGCTGGTGCTCGGGTCTCTGTCATGGGGTCGCTACCTGGTGCTGCAAGGCCAGTGGTGAGGTTGGTCTGCTAGGAACTTGCTGTTAACTAGGAAGCACTTAAGGTTGCCCACGGCTTAGGGTTTTATAAGCGAAAGCACACCTTACCGTTTTTGTGGGCCCGGCCCCCAGCACGCCGAGGCCTGCACTCACCTGACTTGATGCAGTAGACCTGGTAGGAAGGGAACCACTCCCCGTACTGGCAGGTGATGTACTTGTAGTCGCTGGTGAGGCCGTAGCCGGGGTCGCAGTAGAACTCCACGACAGTGCCGTGGTTGTAGCGGTCGCAGGGCCGCGGGTGGCAGATGAAGTCGCCGTGACTCACCATGGGCGGCAGCGGACAGACTTGGCCGGTGGGGGAGAATAAGGGTTTCAGGACCACGGGCTCGCCCTGCGCGGAGCCCTCCAGGCACAGATCGGGCCAGGGGACCACGCTCCTCAGAGAGGTGCCTACGGGTCCGTCCCCAGCCTAGCCCGTTGTCCCCGACACAGCCCTGGCTTCTGCGTTCTCACGGGAGCCCGCCGCACTCTGAGCACACGCTGCTGTCACGTGGCTTTATCCAGTATCACGTTGTCAAAGAGAGGTTCGTTTTACATCGCAAAGAGGATGCCTATTTAATCGGCAGCATTAAGCTATTCTATGAATAATACATGGCATTATGTACCAGACGAGGTAGTAAATAAACTAAGATATTTGTGGACAAAGTATTTACTGAAAGGAACTGCTATCCTGTGTCTATGGACCGTCCAAATCCCCGGGCAATGTCCCTAACCGAGATCCTAGAACATCCGGCTGGTCCTAGTGCAGTTGCTTGAGATCAGAACCCCCTTGGGTTCAGCCGGTGACTCAGATCCAAGCAGTTGCTCATTCTGAGCGGAATAATGCCATGAAAACCCAGGCAGGGTGGCTTGAACAGAGGTTCTTCTGCAACGCTGTTTTTAAACAATGTTTCTTACCACTTAGGAAGGATTAGCAACATTTGTGGGTGTTGAGAGGCTTGGGGCCTGGACACTGGAGTCCCAGGGAGGCTTGGCTGAGACTCAGCCAGAAAGGGGTCATCGTCACTGTCCCCTCTGCTCCCTGCTTTACGGCAGAGCAGAGAGGTGTGTGGTGCTCATTGAGAGAAAGGTGAGTTGTTGGGGCAGGGGGCGCATTAACACAATGTGAAAAGATAATGCAGCCCTGGCCCCGTAAGCCAGTTGGTTGGAGCATCATCCCAATACGCCAAGGTTGCAGGTTCGATCCCCGGTCAGGGCACATACAAGAACCAACCAATGAATGCATCAATAAGTGGAACAGCAAATCTCTCTTTCTCTCTCCCCCTCCCTTTCTCTCAAATCAATAAATGTAAAAAGAAAAGAAAATGCAGCAGCTGCCGATCTGAGGTGTGGAAAATAAAGGGCAGGTCTTCCTTCTGCAAAAAACAAAGCGTAAAAAAGAACAAACCAAGATTCTAGTTCTCTCCCTGGGAACCCCCCCAAAAAGGTTTTTTAAAGGTCCACTGAAGTTTCATGGGCTGGGACCAGCAAGGGCTGTGGACAGTGACCTCCGGCCGAGTGGTCAGGGCTGGCCGGCCACTCTGTGCCTGACCCTGCACACACGACCCAGATTCAGTGCGACTGCCATCCAGAGTGAGAGAGGCAGGTGTGTGCTTCAGAACCCTGGAAACTGGTCCTGAGGGAAGACACCCCACCATCTCCCTTTTATGGGGGCCGCCAGGGAGTTGGGAGAACCCTGAGTCCTTTCTTAATAGTACCCTGTAGCCTCCCAAAGAGCCCGGAGAAGGCAAAGGTTAAGCCTGTGGAGCCCCTCCCGGGTGCGCAGTGGCATTTGGGGCAGGTGGTGGCTCCTCGTGTGGGGTTGTCACTGGACACCGTGTGTACCGCAGGGGGTACCAACACCCCCAGGTGGCCCGGGAAATACCAGCAGCACCTCCCAAAACGCTCCCGGATGTGTTCAAGGCCCCAGAATCCCCAACCCTGGAACCGCTCCCTGCCTCTCCCCTTCAGCTCTGGCCCGAGGCCCAGACGGGTGGTGGCTGGAGAGGCAGATGCCCGGGGTGTGGTCGCTGTGCCCTCACTGGCTGAATAACCTCAGGCAAGTTCCCTCCCCTTGTCACTGGCTTCCTCATCTGCCACATGAGAGAACATTCCCTGCCAGCTGGAGGTGCTGTGAGGATTTCTGAGCAAAGGGCACCAAGGAAGTGGCTTGCCCGTATCAGGTACTATTATGACCGGGTGTCGGGGACCTGTGTCCCCCACCCTTGCAACCACAAGGTGGAGCTGCTGGGTAGTGTGGGGAAGAAAGCATTTGCCCAGTGCCTGTGATTCCCAGTATTCCTCTGGTCCACCTCTGACCTGGGCCAGATGTCCCCCTGCTGACCCCTGCCTCCTGAGCAACATGTCCCAGGGTAGATTTTCCCACTGTCCCTCAGCAAGGACACAGTCCAATCCGAAGGGTCCCCCTGGCCAGACGCCCCCTCAGGAGCACACTGGCTCCATGGTCATTCCTGCACAGGGACCTTCCCTGGAGATGGATGCTAACTGGCTCTCAGGAGGACAGGTTACAGGCAGAGGCTCTGGGTCGCCCACCGCGCCCTCTGCCCTCTGGCTGGCTGCTTCTGGGGGCTGAGCGGCAGCACCCCCTCCATCGACAGGGACACAGAGCTGCCTCGCCCACCTCTCAGCCCCTGCTCATTTCCTCTGGGGACTCCCAGCCTCTTCGGTAAGAGATGTTCACGACACAGGGTCAGGGTAGGGAGTGGGTGTCCCGAGGGCCCCAGGGTCAGGCAGCAAATGCCACCTCGTGTCTGGGGGTGGGCACTGGAGGCAGAAGCCCACGCTGCCCCCACACCAGTCTGTGGTCGGAACACAGTGCCCCTCTGTCCTTCCATCCGTGCAGACCTGCATGCCCACCATCTGAGCACAGAGAAGGTCAACCAATCCTGGTGCCTGAAGCAAAGTGAAGTCGGAGGAAAGCCTGATGCAGCGCTAAGTGGACAAGTACAATCCCCCCACCTCTCTTCCCGTTTTGCATTATCAGCACCAGCGCAGCCACCCCGGCACAGAGAAGGGAGCTGGTTGGATGAGGACAGGCTGCATTCCGGACCTCGGAGAGGAGAGCCTCTTCACGCTCCTGCCCAAGTGCCCTGATCACACACAGCCTTCCTCTCACAGGGGAAGGGCAAGTCCGCCCTCGCTGCTGCAGCTGCGGCCCCCTCTTCTCCTGCCTCAGGCATCGGCCCCCTGGCTCTCCGGCCTTCAGATCCTGACTGAATCACGCCCCTGGCTTCCCTGGGTTTCCAGCATGCAGACAGCACGTGGTGGGTCACCATCACGCAAGCCGGTTCCTATAACGAATATCTTCTCTCACCTCTATGTTGCTGTGGTCTCTGCTTATACGCTGAGCTCCCAGAACACCCCCTCTGAGGCTCAGGGACCATCGAGAAAGTGGGTGTGTGAGGTTGTAAGGGTCGGTACAGGGGTACATGCAGACTCCTCCCTCTTGATCGAACCTGGACCTGGTTTCCCTGGTTCGCTCAAGGTCGAGGAAAGAACAAGAAAGGGAGGATTTATAACCACAGAAGCAGCTCAACATGGTCCTGTCCTGTTTAATGAGACACTGCGTTGCTTTTCAGGGACAACAGACCAAACTGCAAGTCATACAGCCCAAGCATGCGCAGAGGAGAGAACTTTGACCTCCAGCTGCACCTGGAACCAAAGTCTCGCCCCTCCTTCCACAGAACCAGAGGGCCAGGACACAGCTGGAACTTAACCCCGGGACCCTTTCAGCAGCCAAATGTAGCCAGGAAGACACGGTGTTGATGCTCCTCTACCATAAATGGCCAAGCTCCAAAGTCCTTCAGTTAAAACTTGCCCCACCAGGGCTTCCGCGTCCCTCTTCCCCCAGCCCCTCAAAACCGTTAACCTGGTCCAGCGAGCGAGGTGATGTGAGGCACCATCAGGTCTCCCATCTTCTCGGTGCCTTCTTGATAGGTAAACCTTTCTTTACTCCAAAAACAAAATCCTCTTTTATTCTCTAGCTATCCATCCATCTTTCTAATCTCCTATTGGCTGTTTCTCTGACTAATACAGCTCCCCCACGCGGGTCTCCGGCCCCACCCTGAATCTATAGGTTGCCTCCCACAGCGGGAAGGGGGGCCTACAGACTGCCGCAGCCCTGCTGGGGGGCCGGGCGCTGCTCCCTGACAGCAGGTGGAAAGGGCGGCTCCCTCCCTCTCCCCTCCCTGAAGTCCCTGCATGGGCAGGCGCCAGGGGCACCGTCAACAGGCAGCATGGCAGCCAGAGAGAGTCGGGAGAAATCGCCGTCAGCTACTCGACAGACCAATTGCAAGACTAAGCGCTGCTGGAGTCACGTGTGGTCACAAGGTCTCTGGGCCGTGATGGAGACCGACGGGGAGCAGAGCAGCTGCACTGACCGTGGTGGGGGGGTGCGTGTGGAAGGGTGGGTCTCAGGTGAGCTGTTTGGGGGAGAGGGACAGGGCGCTTGAACTGAAAGCTGGAGCTGCCCCCACCCAGCAGGCCCACGCATCGGGACCGGCGCACCCACAGTGCGCGGCGAGCCCACAGCAGCATAAACAGAGGGGCAAGAACGGCTGTTCACGACATCTTGTAGCAATTTTGACCTTGTCACAACATCCAGAGGTGTTTTTGATTTCTGTTTATTAAAACACAATTTTACTACTGTTGAGTCAAGTAATAAAAAATGAGACTTGTATTATGTCTGTCTTCTTGTTCTATTTTTTCTATAAGCCAATTTTATGGAGGATTATACAGTTAATGGTCTGTAATGTGGTGGAAGATAAAATCCAAACCACTGGTTCTTCCTACAGATACATGGGGAGCACCGATACTTCCATCGCTGCGTAAATTAACACCTGATAAAGACTAGGAAGGACCTGGCCGAGGGCCGTGTTGGGAGGAGCACCGCAGGCTGGGGGAATGACATGGGAAGGCAGCTGGAGGCACGCAGAGGAGCTGGGTGGGGGTCATGTGGGGGCAGTGCCCTGGGTCCCGTGGCAAGAAGTGGGGATGTCATCATATCAAGAGCAGGCATGGCCACGTTTTTCTTTCTTTCTTAAAGATTTTATTTATTTATTTCTACAGAGAGAGGAAGGAGAAAGAGGGAGAGAAACATCAACGTGTGGTTACCTCTCACGTGCCTCCCACTGGGGACCTGGCCCGCAACCCAGACATGTGCCCTGACTGGGAATCGAACTGGCGACCCTTTGGTTCGCAGCCCGCGCTCAGTCCACTGAGCTACACCAGCCAGGGCTCCATGGCCATGTTTTTCAAAGACAGCTCTAGCTGCGGTAAGGAGAACAGACGGCAGGGATGGAAGTGGCTGCTACCACAACCAGGTGAGAAAGCATGGTGGCTTGGACCGGGACACTGGCAGCCGCCACTATAATGAGAGGAGGATGGGGCATATTTTAGAGTCTTCTGTTTCTACAGCAGGGGCTGTTGGAAGATGGCATTTGAGATCCAAGTGAAGAATCAAGGATGGCGCCCAATTCGTGACATTAGCATCTGGGTACATGGCGGAGCCATTCACCACGAAAGGGGTTTGTTTCGTTCGTCTATGGGAAGGGCGTGGTCCCGAATCTGGCTCTGCATAGGTCACATTTGCGCTGCCAGTGAGAGCCACCAACGCACCAGCCAGGCAGCTGGAGAAAACATCTGGGGTGGGAACAGAACTCCGGAGTCATGAGCACGAGAAGGTGAACGGTCACGGGGACAGGAGTGGACAGACTGGCCTTTGACAATTGCAGGAGGAAGGCGCGGGGATGGTAGACCTGGACACAAGTACAGGTGGATCTGAAGCCAGGATGGTGGAGAGGCTTCCGCTTTCTGAATGAAGGGTGAGAGGAGGTGGGGGAGAAGCTTCGAGTTGAGAATTACCTATCACTTATCACAACCCTTAACCCATTTATACACTTCGCTATTTGCCAAAGAGGAAAATGAGATTTAAATATAGTCTATGTGCCTTGTGAATATTCACACAAATTATCCCGGGGAGACAGAAGAATGTAGAACATTGTAACTTATAGCTTCTCTTTTTTTTCTTGTTAATCCCTCTGAGCCATGGGCCCGGGTGCTTTGATGGGATCTTTCCATCTGTCGTTTTCCAAAGGTTCGTGCAGCCCCGCTGGGTATTCTTCATGCACGGGGCAGTGCTGGAGGCTGCTGGAGGCCTGCCGCAGGCCGGTCCCCCTCTTCTTCCGGGGCACAGACCTGCCTGTATTGCTAGCGCCCCTTGCTCCTCCACGTGCTGGTTAATGCCATGTGAGCAGAAGTGACCCATCTTACTGCCAGGCCTGATCCATGAAACTCTCCCAGCCTCTGGCTCACCAGAATGGAGACGCCTGCCAAGGGGTCCTTAGAAGCCACACCTGGAAGTCAGCTGCGCTCTGTTGCCCCTGGATGACTGCGTGGAAGCGAGGCACGAGTTGACCCACAGTTGTGAACCCTGTTGCACCCAATAAACTTCCGTTTTATCTGAGCCACGGCACATCCTTGGGAAACCCCTTACAGTGGCGGTCTGCACCATACTCAGTGTGCAGCAGCTCGGCACCCACTCGCCAGCTGTGGCTGCAATTCTGACCAGCACCCGCCTCCTGTCATGGTAACGCAGCCTTGAAGAGTGTCTTCATGGCTTGAGCAGAGAGTCCTCAGCCCTGGCCACACATTAGCATCCCCTGGGGAGCTTTGCCTAACTGGCATGGAGTGGGTCCTGGGCTTGGGTGGTCTTCCAAGACCCCCAGGGGATGCTAATGAGTACTCCAAGTAGAAAGCACCACCTCAGGCCACTGCAACAGAGAGCTTGGGAAAGCAAAACTCCGCCTGCTGGAATGGGTGACTCGCAGCCATCGGTGAATCCAGAGTGAGAACCAGCTGGCCATGGTATCCGGTCTGGGCCTCACCGTCCACCAGACCCTTGCTTTCCAGCCCCTGAACCGTCAGCTTTCGATCCGTTGAGAGCCTGTTAGAAATGCAGACTGTCAAGCCACACTCCAGACCTGCAGAAGCAGAAGCTTCCTGTTAGCAAGAGTCCCAGTGGTTCACGCTCATAGGACAGTTTGAGAAGTGCTGTCCCAGCCTCTGAAACAGTTTTGTAGCTGAGCTCAGCGGTGATGTGCAGAGAAAGCTTGCTCTTGATGCTGGAGCCTGCACCTCAGCTGGCCTGAAAGAGCATGGGGAAGTGGTGGGCAAGCCAGTGAGTCCATGAATTGAGTGTGCAAGCATCGTTTCAAGGTCAACCCACATGTGGCTTGGAGCAGTGATCCTAGGAACCAGGAGTACAGAGCCACCTAAACCTCTGCCCTCTGGAGTTCCGCTAGCTTCTAATAGTCATAATGGCTATTGTGCCAGCTGTCCCCAGTGCCATCTAAGTTTGGGTATGACTCCAGGAAGCTGGACTGAACCATCCATGCAAAGCCATAGCTGTTTATGAGGCTACGTGCGAAACTTTGCTTTGGCTCAGGGAAAAATCAATGGCTATTATACAGCACCCCACGCTGTTCACTTTGGCTTTGCTGTAACTATACAGAAGGCCAATAAATGTGTCCACCAAGGAAGCAAATGACGACAAGCCCGGGGCTTTGCTTGTTCCCAGGCTGGAAGGAGCATGGTGTTTACTTGTCGAGTGGCGGGCTGACGGCTCAAATCCAAGGTCAGTTTTACCCAGCTGCTCTGAGGGAGGAGCTGGGATCTGTTTTGCATCTCAGAATCACCCCATTAGGGCGTCCCTGAAGGTGTCCTGCACACTCCAGAGGAAAAAACAGCTTCACCTAAGAAATCCGAAGAGCGCCTGGTTTTGGCGGCAGGGTGGCGCCAGGGGGAGGGAGCAGGTGTAAAACCAGGGCTGGGTGCGATGGTGTTCTTGCAGCGAGGGAAGGCTGGGGCGAGAATCCAAAGCCAGCAAGTGTCTCCGGGCCCTCACAGGGCTGCTCCTCTTTCTCCGCTGGGACTTGAGAACCAATAGCTTAGTCCAGCAAAGCCTTCGTCACGGCAAGGTGACGATAAATCACGAGATGTCTACTGTGTCCAAGTGTCCTGACGCTGTACCTGTTATAAAAGAGAATTCCCCCGCTGCTGGATTTCCTGATGGTAATTGGAGCATCTTCAGTTTTTGAAAGGGGAAAAAAATCGGGGTCACAAGGTGTCTGCTTGAGATAACGAGACACGAGCTTTCTTCAAAGTGAGGTAAAAAGCAGCTGTGTGACATCACAGTGGTTAATTCGTGAGAGGCGGGGCGGTGGGCGGGGCGGGGGGAGAGGGAGACACACAGGAAGCCTCAACCCCAGGCCTTGATCCTAAGAGTTGCTTGAGGACATACCAGCCCTTCTTCTCTCTGGGCAATGCTGGCAGAAACCAGGTTGGGGAGCCTTATGCTTCGGGGACAGCAGAGTGTCCCTTGGTTAACTCAAAGGGCCACAGGACCCTTGAACATGTCAAGCAGTATGGTAGAGGAAGTTTCCTTTCACGGGCTACTTCAGCACAGTGGTCTACAGAATCCTCGGCTTCTTGGCTTCCGACAAATTTGCTTTTCTTCCCAATTTAAAAAAAAATAAATTCCTCTGAATATGATATTTATGGTATGAAAATACAGGTGGACGTAGGCACAGCTGTTCACCTGTGATCACTGAGGTAAGGGCTGGTTTTAAAACCTGAATTCCAACACAATTGGCTGCTTTTTTTTTTTTTTTTAATAACTCCAGCTGTTTTTCCACCTCCTTCACGCCTGGACCGATTGCACTGCTTCCCATGAGCGGAGGAGACGGCATCAGAAAATACGTTGGCTTCTCATCCATCAAAGAGCAAACTGGCCGGAATGGGAGCCCCGTCCCAGCCTCGGGGAGCCGCAGTCCCTGAGAAAACGGTGAGCTGTGGGATGCGCCGGCCCCACTGAGCACATTCAGCCTACAGGGATCCAGGGTGACTTAGCAGCGCGCCCCACCGTGTTGCACAAACCAACCCCAGAGCAACTAAAAGCCCTCCTCCAGCACAAAAAGAGAACGTGACTGAACACGGGCAGTATGGGACAAGTCCTAGGGGAAAAAAATGAATGACAAGGGACACCAAGATGGACTCGTGAAGGTGCAAATGTTTTACCTGCTGATCACTCCACATGCCTAAATACTTTGGGGAAAAAAGACAGAGGGCGTGGGTGATTGTTTATGAAGAAAAGTGGGGGTGGGCTGGAAGCTGGGGAGGAATGACCCCCCAACCTCCCTGCTGAATATTTCCAAGTAAGTCCCCCTGGAAAGGGACCCAGGGAGTGTCTACAGGGTTTATCACCTTTTGTGTTGCACCTGATTGCGAGAAGTTTTATTGCCATAAAATACAAGTTCCCTAACTTCCTGGAGAGGAAAGAAGGAAATAAATTCTGCCCAGAGCGGGGATGGAGATGTCCTAGAGATTCGGGATAAAAACGGAGATTTTCCCGTTTGTACAGGTCATCTGCTTTCTGAGCTTCATGAAGTCCCCTCTCGGCCAAGCTAGGGGCTCAGACCCACCACTGGTCACAGCTTTGCAATGCTTAACTCTGTCCCTTTCAGTGACCTGATATTTACTTATTTACTTTTTCTTTTATTGATTCTAGACAGAGGGGAAGGGAGGGAGAAAGAGAGGAGATAAACATCAATGTGAGAGGGAAACATCGATCAGTTGCCTCTTCCATGTGCCCCAGCTGGGGACTGAACCCACCACCCAGGCGTGTGGCCTGACCAGGAATCAAACCCACGAACTTTCCACTTGCAGGACAATGCCCAACCCACTGGGCGATGCCAGCCAGGGCAAGCAACCTGACACTTAATGATCACAAAATAAAGACCTCCACTTGCGTGTCTGAGTTTTTCACTATGAGGCAGAGACGCGGCAAAGGGAGGACCTATCGGCGAGAACCATGAACACAGTGGAAGAAAGTTCTCCGCGGCCCTGGAGGGCGTGCGCCCCGGCAGGAGCCTGCGTGCAGGATTCTCACTGTGGACCGGTGGCCCTCTCTGCCCAACACCTGCGACACTCCTGCTGGCACAAGCGGCCAGGGGCTCCCATGGCACAGGGGGTTTTCAGTCGTTAGATTTATTAATGAGTCAACCCCTCCCTGTGCCTTGCCTCCAAGAGACATTTCCATGAAGACAGGACTGGTGGCACTTGGGGCCACATCCAGTGTCCCCAACCAGGGACAACCCAGGGACGGAGGGCTGGGGAGCAGCGGAGCAGGAGCCTGGGGGGATCCCATCTCTGAATGTGAGTGTGTGGTGGGGGAGGGGGCTAGTGGAGTCCTCTGTGGGTGGTGTCTTCATTTCTTGATTTGGTGGGAGAAGCCATTCCAGAATTCTGCCGTCTTTTCTCCCTTTGGTGGGAAGAAGAATCATCTCTCTTCTTCTTTCAATGTCAATGTCAATCTCAGCGTTTGAATGAGGTAAAAAAAAGAATACTTCTAAGAGTCCAGGAGAGCTGCAGGGTTGATGGTCACATGTTTCCAATGAGGCTGAAGGGAAGGCAGTTGCTCAGAGGGCCTGCCAAGGGGCTAAGGCTGGTGACCAGGGGACACGGAGCGAGGACGGGAGGGGAGTGCAGGGCTATCTGTCAGGCCAGGACATACAGAACCCGAGGGAAAATGAGCCTGAAAAGAAATAGCAGGGAAGCCTGAAAACTTGGTTCTACTTGAAAAATAGGAAGAAGGCCTCTTGGTTTTCTTAGCAAGGGAAGATCAATGTTTCTAGACTCGATAGAGAGAAAAAATAATGACGCTCCTGGATGTCACAGCACAGTCTACTCTCAAGTACAAGAGCGATGTGTGGCTGAGGAGAGGAAGAAGCTACACTGGCAATTACTTATTGTAAAAGAGAGAGAGAGAGAGAGAGAGAATTAAGCACAGCGATCCTGGAGACAGGCTGGGGTGACGCGCAGGCAGTTACTTCTCTGTAATCACCTGCTGTGATGTATGGACAGCGCATAGAAAGGGTATTACAGTAATTTACTATCGCGTGTGAACAATACATTAGCAAGGCTGCTTGCTAGTTTGCATCCCCTCTAATAAAAACCCCCTGAAACCGCTCGGGTCACAGGCAAGGTGGTTATAACACAAACCGTGGCAGGCAGAGGAATTGGCCGGAAACGAATGTTTACAGGGAACACAATGGCAGAGGACGCAATGTGCTACCATCCGTGCCGAGACAGTAGGACGCCTTTTCCGCTCACAGAATCACCTCCGCGCTGTTCAAGACAGGGCTTCCCCTGGCTACCGTCACTAACGTGTGATGGGGGTGGGGGGGTACCTAGGATTTCTTCGTTCCCAGGCCCAAGGAACACACATTCGTCTGCAAACAGAATGGAAGACTCTTCGTTTTTGAGAGTTAGATACAAAAAAAAAAAAAAAAAGTCCCATAAGACTTTGGTGTAAACTGGGTTCCTTATTACAGCTCTAAATTGGCTGTCTACTTGCTTCCTTGAAGGTGGGGAGCCTGAGGAGATGGGAGAATTTTTTCTGTCCCACGGCAAATCATTTCACTTCTCTGGTCTCCAGTCCCTAGGGAGGCAGAACGAGATGAATGATTTTCCTTCTTGACAGTGGCAAGCTCTTTCTTCAGACACACCTGTAGCGGGAACGGAGTGGCAACATGGGGCTCCCGGGGGTGGGGCAGCTGGAACGGAGCTGCCTCGGGCTTCTTTGCTTCCTAGGGAACCCCCTGGGCCTCAGGACCCGGAGGGTAGGAGTCCCCACGCACCTGGCCAAGTGTTACCTGGCCTGGAGTAAACCTCTCGCAGGAGGCTGAGAAGAAGAGGAAAGGGTGCAGGCTCCAGCAAGCGGAAAAGCAGAAATGCTCCCTGTGTCTTCTCAGGAACAGAGGCCCCACTGCCACACTGGGTAACGAAGAGAGAAAGACACGTCCATTTCTCTTTTCTCCATTTTCTGCTGATTTAATTTCCTATTGAATCCAGCTGCTGACAGGATCACAGGCGAGTCTACAGGGAACTTGACAGCCCAGGAGAGGCTAATGAGACCATGACCCTGGCCAGTTGGTCCATTCCGAAGGGTGGGAGTCCTGGGTGGTGTGGGGGACTAGTTGGCCACTGCTATTGTCACTTCAGGGAAGGCGAATAGGACTTGAACTCCTAAGAGCAATGGCCCCAAGCACTGGGGGCACCTCTGGCTGGCACCTGGGCCCCTACCTGGGCAGGTGTGAGGGAGGGAAGGAAGAAAGGAGAATTCCTGCATTGTCTGCTCGTACACACAGTGCAGCTTGGGCCAGATCGTGGAGTGTAACCTTTTCCCTCCTCCCAAACCTCTGACGTGATAAAGACCCAGGGACAGGGACCATTCAGAAGTCATCCATGGGCAGCTGGGCAGATTATTCGGAAGGCAGAGACATGTCCCTGAGGGACCGTCATTGCTCTTAAGGTCTTAAGTCTGAGGAGACTCCAATTTCTCTGCCACTGTCTTTCCTGTTCCCCACAAAGGATTTGCTTTGAAGTCCCCAGGTGCCTCTGCATGAAGGCAGGGCTCCCGGAGGGAGAAATCCCGGTGTCGCTCTTGTACCTGACTTGGGAACAAAGCCCGCTGCCAAGGCGGTCCGGGAGCTGGGAAGCCTCCGTGTCCAAACTGGCTTTGAGTTTTGATCCCAAATTAGAACCTTTCAAGTCATTTCACATTTGGCCAAACAGGGCTTTGCAGTTTCCTATTTTTCTCCTTTTCTTATATAAAGGCGCAGGCCTAAAAGGACCGCTGGGCGCTGGTAGGTTCTTAGGAAATCACACTGCTGCATTTGCTGGAATTGAATCGGAAACTGATTAAACGTCTGTCTCCTGCGCTGTGAGCTCTGAAATGAACGGAAAGGGGAGAAATCGCCCAGTCTGAGTCTGGGGACGGGTCTGGTCCGGTTCAGACACAGAACTGCAGATGTTCAGCTCCTGCGTGGGTCAGGTTGGTTTGCTGCTGGGAGAAAGGCCAGCCCCGAGGCTGAGCGAGCCCTTGGAAAGGCCAGCCTCCCGGAGGCACCACCTAGGTCATCGCCAATGAAACGCGAGCTGCCTGTGCTCCCCGGAGTGATTTGTCGCCCCACTTGGAAAAGGGAGACACATAAGCATAACCAACTCTCGCGCTGAGTGTCCCCGGCCGCTGCCCCCAGATGCCTGTGTCCTTGCTGCCTTCCAAGGAGACACCAAACACTGTCACGTCACAGGGCCAACCCAACCCAACAAAGGGACCCCCCTCCCACCCCACCTCCTGGCTCTTTCAAAACCACAGAGATCTCTGGCTGGTGTGGCTCAGTGGATTGAGCGCCAGCCTGTGAACCAAAAGGTCGCTGGTTCGATTCCCAGTCAGGGCACATGCCTGGGTTGTGGGCCAGGTGCCAGTAGGGGGCACATGAGAAGCAACTGATGGATGTATCTCTCACACATTGATGTTTCTCTCCCTCTCCTTCTCCCCCCTGCCCCTCTCTCTGAAAGTAAATAAATAAAATCTTTTAAAAAAAACCCACAGAGACCCCCTTTAGAGCCCTCAGGTAGCCTCAGAGAAGGGAACCCTCTTCTCGCCACCAGAAGCCCTGGATAACTTCCACGTGGAATATTCGGACCCCGGTTCCCCTGGGCAGGAGCGAGATTGCAGGAACCACGCGCTACATCTGTGAGCCCAGGGCAGAGGACAGGTGTCTGTGGTTCGCGTCTATATTCTCTGCACCTTGCAAGACACTCAGCCTACGAACATTTAAAAAATGTTTACTGAATGACTAAGTGGACCTCCCAGGCCTTTATTTACAAGGACACCACACAGACCCTGGTGTCTTTTCAAACTCCACTCTCATGAAATGTTTGGCCCTCTCTAGATGGAAGCCTGTCCTTCCCCGGAGAAATCTATGGACAGGACTTCCCGTGAAAGGGTCTCATCCTCTGATGTAATGGCTGAGCAAACAGAGGCATCTTTGAGTGGGCTTAGAGGGGGGCGGTTCCAACTTCAAGTTGTGACTTGAGCTACCTGTCCCCCTTGCCCTTCCTATCTGCGTCAAAGCTGCAGTCATGTGACCTCTGGTGGCAGTGGGAGCTCACACCTCCCACCAGGCAGCAGGGCCTCCCCGAGAAGCTGGGATTTCTACAGGGAGAATAACTAGACTAGCAGGACAAATTCCCTGCTTCCCTCCCTGGTGAGAAGCCTTTAAAAATTTTTTGACTCTTTAAAAAATGGCTGTAAACATACCAAATTGTTTCCCTGTTGATCTGTAAAGCAATCGGAACAGGGGAATTAGATAATGGGCCCTGGTAATTAAGTGCATGAGCTTTGAAGTGACAGAGACTCAGGTTCGAGTCCCAGCTCCCCCACCTCCTCGCCCTGTGACATTGGGCAAATGGCTGAACCTGTGGAAGTCAGGCTTTGCTCACCGGCAAAATGGGGTTAAATAGAGTACCTGCCGCCCGAGGACAACAGATTCTGTGTCAAGCATTTTGACGCATACTCAGCCTCAAAATTAAGGGCAATTATTCAGTACTGCCTCTCGTTATCTGGGCTTCACCTTAGAGAAACAGAGCTAAAAGTATGCAAAAAACCAAAACAGCATCTGCATAACCAAAACAGCATCCCGATGTGTACGCACAAAAGCCCAGGTTCTGGATCCACCCCCGGTCATGCCCGGGTGCTCGCTTATTTATTGTGACTTTGGGGACAGTTGTAGACCAGGGATAATGACAGATACGCGATTGACCGCCTACTACGTGCCACACACTTCACTAGCTGTGTTACATTTGTCATCACACTGGATCCCCACAGTCCCACGAGGTAAGGACGATTGCCTCCCCCACTTTATACCTGAGACAATGGGGGCTGGTAGAAGTTCAGTGACTTGCCCCTGGTCAGAATGATTAAGTGGGAGACCCAGGACATGAGCCCAGCCGGTCAGATGTCCATCCACACTCCTCATCGATACGCTGCACCAGCTCCGCGACCGCCCCGCTGAGCCCACCTCCCGGCTCAGGGCAGGTGAGGAGCCGGTGGGGGCCGGGGATGCTGCAGAGCCAGGGACGGCGACTGCAGATGGATGGATGGCTGAACAGTGAGATGGGAAAGAGAAAGGGATAAACAGCTGAAGGAGGACTTCCCCAGCACAGCTGACCACGCCCAGACATGGAAGGGGTCAGGGCAGCCCTGTGGACCTAAAAGCCCCCGAGAATGTCACGATTCCACAGCACAGTGCAGCAAGGTCCACGAGTGCCGTCAAGAAAAACCACACCACGGGCCAGGGAAGACAGAAACGTGGGGGAAACCAGCGTGGGTGATGCATTAAAGAGTCCGATTCCCTCAGAACGGCCCCTCTGTGCTGAATGCCCAGGTGACAATTTGCATAAACGAGGCCCCGCTTTTTAAAAGGATGACATGCCATTCGAGGAAGAGTTAAAGACATACCAACGCCCAGGGGCCTCGGGATAAGTGTTTTGTGACTCTCATCTCTTCTTTTAACCCGTTGCTTAATTCCACGCAGTTTCTACCAATTCTTGAGTCAAAAAACCCCTTAGTCCACTCTGTGGCCCCAGTTTAGTCAGGCTTTGGTGCCTTTGGTCAGTGGGGCACGTGAAGTCTCATGACCGAAGTCCATCAGATCATGTAAATGGACAGCGATTGAAAATAAAGATGTAAAGATTATTTTTTTTTAAAACCTGCGATAAAAAAGCATTAAGTGACTATCTTGGTACAAACAGCTGTCGTCCTGCGTTTCCAGCAACCTCCCTTGGGCACCCCTCCCAGGCTGGAAGAAAAGGGACCCAGGAGACGGGGTTCCAGTCCCAGGCCAGTTACGGCTCCCTGTTCAGGACCTCAGCCCGGTGCCCCTTGAAGTGCGATTTTATGTTCCCTCTATTCACGTCACCTTCTCCAGGCGCCGTAAAAACTGCTTTCAAAGTCTCAAAAGGAAGCTTATCAGAACAGGACTGCTTGAAAGGCATTTAAACCAAATCTGAAAAGATTTTCAAGCAGGCAGTTCCAATGGCTATGGCAACAATGATCCCTTTAAGCAACCCTGAATTCCCGGTCATCTGAGCCGGCGGAAACCTCTCGGAGCCAGAAGCCCCTCCGCAGTAGGGCCGCTCACCTGGGCCCACCAGCCGCTGCCAGACAACAGAAAAGCCGTTTCCGTGGAAACAGAGGGGCTGCCCTCATCCTTCTGGATTTAGGGTTGTCAGATTTCACAAATCAAAACACAGGACACTTGGCTATATTTGCATTTCAGATAAACAAGAAATAATGGTTGACCAGAAGTTAAGTCCCATGCAATATTTAGAACATGTTCATATAAAAAAAATTATTTGTTGTCTATCTAAAATTCAGATTTAACTGGTGTCCTGTATTTTATCTGACATTTCGATTGTGGATTCTGATTCCCTAGGGGTTTTGGGACGGGTGAGAAGTAGGGGCGAGTGGGGGCATTCTGGCTCCTGGGAGCACCAGGCCCCCCCACCCTCTGCACCCTTGTCTTCAAGATGGCGCCATGGCTCCAGCCAACCCACCCAAGTCTCGTGTAAGAGGTGCCTTCTCCGATCCCTCTGGCCGTCCCCTCCACAACACACCTCCCGATCCGACCTCGTCCCTCACCGAGGCGTACACGGTAGAAACGCTGCTTGTGAGAATCTGTGTTTCCACATCCCATTGTGTCCCAAGAAAGGCTGGAAAGGCTTGGGAGGGCCTCCCGACCGGAGGCGTCCTGTCCTTTTTGTCTTTCCCCACACAGAGACGCCAAGAAACAAATGGCTGTTGGTTCTCTTCCACCATAATTTCAAGCCCTGAGTTCAAGTGAGGCCTGAGCCAGCACGTGCAGCCTGCCTGGCGGAAGGCATTAGGGGTGCTGCACCCACAGACGTGGGCCTGCCTGCTCCCCTCACTGCTGATTAGTGATTACTGCTGACCCCACTGTAAGATAATCACATAAATGTAACAAACGCAGGCAGGACAGAGCTTCCGCATGCATGCTTGGAGCACACGTACTTACCACGCAGCCATAAAAATGCCCAGAAACAGGAAGACACGTTGAACAATAATAAAACGAGGGGGTGAGGTAAATGGTGCTGTAATACAATCTGTTTACATTTGGTGCAGAGAAAATTTCATTTAACTTCGCAATATTTTGCAGTTGAACCTATAATGCTCGAAACTTTTCTTTTTTATCCCTTAAGCCGAAGGAGGGGGGAAACGGGTTTTATGTCTGGTTGTAAGCTAGGGGCCCCCTGCCCAGGACGGAGGCAAGCGATGTGTCTGCAGTGAACCCAAGGGATTTCCGACTGCACTTCTCAACTCTTCACCTCTTACAGAAACAGACACAATCATCCAAAATTCAACTTCCAAAAGAATAATATGTGTTACCTTCCAGAGAAAGGCACTGGGGTGGGCTGGACGACCAGATAAGGTTGTGTAAGCACTCCACATACGCCGACCCGTCGAGTTTAAACCCAGGAAAGCAGTGATAGGAGATGACGGTCCCCACGGGGAAGGAGGTCTGGTACTCCGTGATGTTCACGTAGCCATTGGAATAGGCCGGCGGCCTCAGGCAGCCTGTGAGGAGGGCAAGGGAAAGGGGTAGGTCTCACTCGCTCATCTCTGCACACTGAAAAGATAAACACAGCACTGGACTCCTCGTGGGTTCCCATCCTCGGACCACGCCCCTCGAGGAGCAAACACCTTACATGGGCAGACTCCTTCCGGACTTCCCTATTCTATCTGTAATGCATTAATTTGATGTTATAGTTGCAAATGGCACTAGAGGGTCGGAAGTAGGGAGACGTGAGGAAGGGTGTAGCTGGTGGAACTTTTACAAAACAACAAGGTTTGGCCCCGTACCCCGAGTCGGTGAGCAGCCCAGGCACCCCTATCTTTTCTACCTTTTCTAGCTCCCTAAGTGTAGCCATCAGGGTTGACAACCACCGAGGTGCCACAGAGGAAAAAGACACCCTACTGTTTGAACAACAGTGGTGAGGTCTTGGGAAGGTACACAAACTCTGTTCCTCTGATGCAGAATATAGAATAGGTGGCCTGCGTGACATGATGACATTAAACTTTTGAAAATCCAGCTGTTCCAATGGGAATAGCTAAGGAAACCTAGGGTGCAGAGGCTCTCAAACTTGAGAATGACCCAGAGGGAGGGTCTGTTAGGACACAGAGTGGCCAGTCCTGTGGGTCCATGTGGGCCCCAGGATTTGCATGACTAAGGTCTCTGGGCAGCGAAGCCACAGCTGCAGGATGCCTGGCGACCAGGCTCCCAAAGCCCCTCCCTCCGTGAGGCTGAGCCCCGTGGGAATCCAAGTGCTCTCTGAGCGGAAGTGAACTAGGATGATGTGCTCCTACTCTGAAAACAGTCGCTGCCTTTTTGGTCTTGAAGCCTGTGTAGCCCAGGGGGACGTCCCCACTGGCACAGAACCCCATTTAGCACGGCTTCCACTGTGATCACGGAATGTCTTATTGGTTCCAGCAGTTTCACTGGAGGGTGTAATGACCCCGCTGAGCTGGTGCTCTTCCCGGGGAGAACTAATTGTGTGTGAAGTAAATAATGTACAATGGAAATACCTAGTTTCCCTTCCAATCTGCAGGGACAAGTTATACCAGATGACTGAACCCTTCTCCTAAGCCGACTTTGCTAGATATCACCCTATGCATCGAAGAGCTGGGTGTCTGGCCAATCGCATCAGCCAGTGCCCCAGCGTGTAGGGTTTGTGGGGTCTGTGGGTCAGGGCAGAATGCAGGGAGGCGCTCGCTCTAAGGTGCCAGGGCTGCCCCTGCAGTGCTGGGTGACCGAGCTCCGACAACCCAGCCAATCACTGGCCAGAACAGCCAACGCTCAGGATGAGAATGGACCGTGTCTGAAAGGTAAGGTGCTCAGCCACGCCTCTAGGCCTTGCGTGATGTTTTTTTCCTGAGCTGACAGTGTTTATGGCAGAAGTGAAATGTGTGGGTGGAGGTTGGGAATTAGGAAAAGATAAAATCAATAGTGGAGAAAAAGGTAAGCAAATTAATATTTGGACAAGGGAATGTATTAGAACCTCTGGGCATAGTTCAAGTATGTTGGCGCAATGACTATGCCCATGCCTCCTGTTGAGAAGTGTACACTTGAACTTGAACTTGAACAACATCAGGGTTGGGGCCGTGAACCGCACGTAGCTGAACATCGGCATGTAACTTTTTCCTCCTGAAAAACTTCAGTCTTGCCCTGGCTGGTGTAGCTCAGTGGACTGAGCGCAGGATACGAATCAAAAGGTTGTTGGTTCAATTCCCAGTCAGGGCACGTGCCTGGGTTGTGGCCGGGTTCCCAATAGGGGCCACGTGAGAGGCAACCACACATTGATGTTTCTCTCCCTCTCTTTCTCCCTCCCTTCCTTTCTGTCTAAAAATAAATAAATTCTTAAAAAAAAAAAACACTTCAGTCTTTCCTTGGTACCCACAGGGGATTGCTTCCAGGACCCCCTATGGATACCAAAGTCCACAGATACCCAAATCCGCAGGTGTTCGAGGCCCCTTATAAAATGGCCGAGGCCAGTGCGCACCGCAGTTCTGAGCTCCCCACCTGGATAAACTGGCTTCCCCTAAAGGAAGACGAACTCTGACCCACAGTGAGCGGAAGGCCTCAGGACGCTGCTCTCCAGAACATAAAGTTCCCACAGGGGGAGAAATGGGCTGGAATAGCTTCTGCCCTCGCCCCAAAAGGAAATGAAAGGGGTTATAACTCGTGCAGCTAATCAGAGAAGGAAAGATATGCTCACTCTTGGTTGGAGACAGCCTGTTCTAAATATAACAGGAGAAAACTGGCTTGCACTCAATAGTTCAATGTGATTTCTATTTGCACTTCTGCAAAATAGAGAGAAGACTCCTCGGGCTTTAGCTCCTGGTCTACAGGTGCTGATAAAAGTTGCAGAATGAAATGTCATTCTGAGGGCCAATTATATTCCCCCTGGGGGCTCAGGAGGCTGTCTAAGGCAACCCAATTCATTGTTGCTCATGCTGTGCCCAGGCGGGTGGGCAGCCTGAGGGAGCCGGGGCCTCAGCAAGGCACAGGGGGTGGAGGGGAGGGCAGGGCATAGACCAGGGGACCAGGCGACAGAGGGGGAGTCTGAGGAGGAAGGAAGCTGGGCTGTGAGCCATGCTGTTGTTTGAAAAAGCATGCCTCTCAAGTGTAGCCGGCCAGCTCCTTTGTTGTTCAAGAACTCTGAACGCTATGTTTTGGCTGAGATTTGAGTAAGGGATGATGGAGGGAAGGGACTAGACTGGCCAGGCCAAGCAGGAGAAAATGACACCCCAAGATGTACACCACCATAGGGTAAATTCTTTCTTTTTTTTTTTTTTTAATAGAGAGAGGGGAAGGGAGGGAGAGAAACATCAATGTGTGGTTGCTTCTCACATGCCCCCTGAGGACCAGGCCTGCAATGTAGGCATGTGCCCTGACTGGGAATCGAACCAGTGACCTCTTGTTTTGCAGGCCGGCACTCAATTCACTGAGCCAACCAGCCAGGGCCATAGGGTTAATTCTTAAAAAGTCATTGGGGCAAAAAATATGCCTAAAGAAGCATAATGTATTTAAGTGGCATAAAAGGAAACAGAAAGCAGGAGAATAGAAAGCAGGAGAATGAAAGTATAAGTAGAAAATATCAAAGCAAGAAGTGGCTGGATTCTAAGGTCATTTTCTTCGCCATTAGTCAGAGAGGCCTGTGGGACTAGAAGGAATTTAGTGATTAATAAAGTTCATTTGAATAAATAGCCCAACCTAAGAGCAAGCTGCTGATTTTGTGGACTGTTTCTGAAAGTGTAAATGAATCACGTGTTGCCTTGAAAAACGTCATATATAACAAGAAGTTCCAGGGGAGAAATGCAGGTGTGAGCGGGGGCTGGGCTGCCTCTGCTCTGATCTGTTGTTTTTCCCCGGAGGCCTTGACTCTGAAGCTCTCACACAAGGAAATGATTTATTTCTAACTATGGGGCACGCGAGGTAACAGCAGAGTCTGCCGCCTATGATTTCCAAGCACAAAGTTAACATTCGTCTCAACTTGACCCTGCCAGTGTTTTCCTTGCAAATGAGACCGCCCTCCCTCTCCCTCGAATTGGGAATTATGCAATGGCTTCTCGGTCCCTTGGTCCAAGTTGCGTGTCACGAGAGATAATCAGAGTTCATGTGAACACAAACAGGGCTCTGCATGTCAGCCCAGACTCATTTTTTTTTTGGAAAGGAAAAGGATAACTAGTCACCATGGGGTCTGGATAAAATTTGAATTTGATTATTTTTTCCGTCCCTCATGCATTATAAAACAGGGTACCATTATCAAGAGAAAATAGCCACTGTAAGATTGGCCTGAAATATATTCTCAGCACCACTGAAATGAGAACAAATGCTTTGTTATTCCCATTAAGTACACAGCAGTTCATCACTGTGTTCACAGCCTCGTTATGAGTCTCCTAATTCTTCCCCTATGGTGGTTTCTCAGCAAAGGAGACATTGAACAGGCTAAATAATAAGGCAGTTCCCACTTATGCTTTGAAACTGGGTGCATGGAGCTGAAGAAGCCCCAGGAAGTGAGGTGACGAATACAAGAACAGAGCTCGGTGATCCAGGCGAAGGTAGAGCGGGACCACCCAGGGCAGCGTGGGTGCCTTTGTTTCCCCTCTGTCATTTCTCTCAGTCTATCAGAGAAAGGCACACACACCCCACAGCACGCTCTGCGGGAAGAACAGCCGACAGTGACGGCTTCCATCTCGTACCTTGGCAGATGGGCAGGTTGTCCCAAGTTCCATCATCACGACACAGCGAAACCAGGTTGTACAGGTTGGGGTAACGGATCTTGAATCCGTCTCGACAAGCGATGATTAGCTTATCTCCGTATCTATAGGTCTTGTTATGAATCTCAGCATCTTCGATTTGTGGAATACGGCAAACTGCAATGGTGCAAACAGCATACATAATTTTTGGAACTGACAACAGTTGTGACTCACAGCTTCACAGAAAAGCTCTTGATTTTCAGACCTAGTCTCGATGCACATAGCCGTCTGATACACAGCTCCTTACTGACCACTAGGCTCAGGTCCCAACGACCAGCCACCAAACTCAGGAAGAGGGACCGAGGGGGTGGGGATCCAGCCACCAGAGGAACTCGGTTTCCCACCTGTGATACCACATAGCACACAGCTGAGCTTATGGACGATTTTGAAAATATGTGAAGCACCAGCAGAGTTCGGGGTTCACCGGAACTATCCGTCCGGTCCCACATTCAGCTGTGTTTGTGAACAGCACCCAGCACAGTTTAGCTTGTTTGGCTGTCCCCCTACCCCGCTGTGTCTCCCCCAGTCACTGCCTGTGGGGTGAGGGCCTGAGCCTCGTAAGAAAAGGTGTAAGAAAAGGTGCTTTGCAGAACAGCAGGGGGCGAGCCACGGTTGCATTAGCTGTTAGCATTTCCCATCCACCTTATCTGTTTTGCAGAAGATAATAAACAGAGCAGTGTACCACCACTGCCAATCTCACCAAGGCTCGGAGCAAGCAGACTACTGCCACCTGCACGTGGAGTCGGAGCAGGATGCATGTGGATGGGAGGGGCAGAGGCGAGGCTGGGAGCCTGCAGGTGGGCGTGGAGGGTTGGAGGCCCAAGCAACAGAATGGTCAGAAGATAAAACAAAACAGATCCATTACAACTACCCCCTTGTAACTCTCTCTGAGCCCAGCTGACCACATAGGCCATTCCGTTCTGTGCTGCCAAGGCGGGGTCCTGCTCCCTCTGCCCACTCCCACCCTAAACACCACCCAACCACTCCCACCTAAGTCACACTGGCCCTCCATGTGTCTCTCCATCTCTTATTGGCACATCACTTAATGTCTCTGATCTTCTGGGTCTGTGGGCTTGTAAGCCGGGGCTATGTGTTTCTACTGCTAGAGTTGATGACCCTGACCTACAGATGAGTTACAGTCCAGGTTTGCTGCTTCTGAACTTTTTGAAACAAGGCAAAATCCAAGGACAGCACTTTGGCAATCAAAGAAACTTCCTCCAGAAACTTCCCAATGCTCTAAAAGACTGTAGGTTTCTCAGCCACTCCAAACGCCTACAGAATCCACAATATGGTTGGAAGAGTGTCCTGATCATGTTCCTAAGCTTTGAACTGTCGACTCTGAGGCGCTGAGCCCCTGGAACCCTCATGCAGAGGGACGAGGCGGGAAGGAGCAGTAGCTGGCTGCTGGACGGGTCTGGTGCCAGGAAACTTGGGTGGCTTTAAAAAGAGCCTGTCTCAGGAGCTTTGATGTGGGACTGGGGCTGGGTTGACTGGGAGCAAAGAAGAATCTGACAACAACAGGTTCTAGAAAACGTAAAATCAGTGGTGGGAAAGCCTGGGACGGAAGGGGGCTGCCCTGGCCGGGGAGGACCCTGAGACCTGGGGGCCAAGCAATGGCGGCCATCCTCTGTCTGCTATCGGTCATCAGAGGTCAAACGCTGCCCTGGCCAGGTGGCTCAGTTAGTTGGAGCAGTTGGAGCGTCATCCTGTACACAGAAGGTTGTGGGTTTGACCCCCAGTTGAGGCATGTACAGGAGGCAACTTATTCATGTTTCTCTCTCTCCCTCTTTCTCTCTCTCTCCCCTTCTCTCTAAAAATCAATAAACAGTTCCTCTGGTGAGGATAATAAATCTAGCAATCAATCAGATGCTGTCAGGCCCAGGTCTGCCCTTAGCTCAGCCCTTGGCACCTCCATTAGCTTAAGAGCAGGGACAGCCACCCTGTCCCCAACACTCCCCAGGCCCCCAGGCCTCTGTACACACAAGGCACAGAAGAAATGCTGAGGACCGCCGTGAAGCCCTCAGCCTGAGAAAGCTCGAGCACCTGGCCCTGCAAAAATATGATGAACAGGCTTTCAGGGCAACCCCAGGACCTAAACCCTCCCCAGCAAGGAAACCCACCAGCGGTCAGCAGCCCTTTGCCTGTGGACCTCAGCAGGGACAGCCATGGCTGGAGAACTGTGTTCTCTCATCTTTGCGTTTCAGGCTTTGCGTTGTGGAAAGGTGATTTCTAGCTGTTCACGTTCAGACAATAGGTTTTCCACTAGACTAGCTGAATTTCCCCCATGTCCCTCCCAGGACACTCCTGCCTGGACCCACAAGATAACTGACACATCTGTGCCCACCGCGGCTGCCTCCTTCATGATGGAAAAGGTGGATTCCATTGTCTTCAGTATCACTATGCAGAAATGATTCACAACAAATAAAAACACATTTATCAAGGCATCCGTCTGTAAAATCTTGGCTGTGAATAGGTCCTATGGCAGTAATTTATATGACTAACCGACTGTTTTCATGATTGATTTAAAATGCATTCAAGAATTAACCGGTATACTCAGGAGGTGGCCAGCTATAGCAAGTAAATTCAATGGGCAGAAACATTTATTAGGGCGTGGGGGATGTGAAGAGGAACTGACCAGGAGGAGAAGCCCCCAGGCCTCCTCTGCATCGTGGTCTCTAATACAGAATGCTTTGAACTTGTGATTAGAACTCTGTGTTGGAGATAAGCAGGAGTTGGAGATGACTCCAGAGCACATGACATAAGGTTCAAAGGGAAATCACAGCTTCCCAAATCGCAGTAACCATGCACTTGGCTAAGAAGAGTCACCACAGGGAATGAATGACACAGGACCCATTCACTGTGTAAGAGGAGCTGCACGTTGAGGGGGAATGCAGACGTTGGAGTCCAAATTCCACCACGGTAGGGAGGTCAGGAGGGGCTGTGCCCTACTGACCAGGACAAAACTGAAACAGGCCAGCTCCAAGAAAACCTAAAACTAAACCTCGACAGTCTTTTTATCCACAGCGCTGGCACCCAATCCCCCCAGGGAAACAGGAAGAAGCTGTTGGCAGCAGTGAACAACTAGGGACCTTATTTCAATGGATGGAAAGAAACTGGGAGCTTTAGTCGCTAAAAAGAAATGTGTCATCTTCAGCAGGTCTAAAGTATCAAAGAGAAAGAACACGATTTTCTATAGCACGCATTCACCTGGCTGCCAGGAAGAATTTTCAGAAGCCACTTAAAAAAATATTGTTACCAAGGACTATGAAAAACACGGTCTTTTAACACCGGATTCTGTCATGTCCAATGTAGTCAACAATCAAAAAGTACGCAGATAGGGCACAAACGGGCACTGTGGGGATATAACGTTCACCAACTTACCACTCTTGTTATTTTTTTATTCTATTCTAGTAACAATGGGGGGTTAATAGAATAAATAAATAAAAGGGGACCAGCGAAAGGTCCTAAGGCAATACTACACATTTATAGATCAGTACAAATTAATTGATCAGATTAGTCAGCAGAGAGCAGAATCCTAAAGGATGAAGCAGAAATAGTAGAAGAAATTTTAAAGAATAGGTGCTGTGTGATAGGTTTGTTGTTTTTTTTAATGTTATATGTCAATACAAATCTGATTCCTTAAAAATACCAACTGTTGACATCAAGCCTCCCCCAAAAGTGTCCCCAGGAACTGGAATACCTGATACACACCCAGTGATTCACAATTCCTGGTGGCACAGTAAAGGTTCTGAAGAACGGCTTCTGTTCAAGTCAGCATTTGTAAAACTTATTACTTTTCACCCATTGGTTCATTCACTCATTCATTCATTCATTCAGTAAATCACTGAGCACTTCTCTAACCTGGCACGTTCTCGGTGCTGGGGGTAGACAAAAAGTCAGGAATCTTCCTCCTTGTCACATGAGGCAAAGGTAAGTTAAACCTACAGTCATGGCATGTTTAGGAATGCACAGTCCCGGGCTCAGTGCTCACCATGGGAAGTGGTCGCCGTGTCTCTGGAGAGAGGTCACCGCTGAAAGGGCGGGAAGAGGTGGCGGGCTTCCGGGGCACCAGCAGTGTTCTAGGTGGTGACATGGGTGTTTGCTTTGTGATAATTTGGTTTTATGGGCTTTTATACATGTTATGTTGCGTGAATTTTTTAAAGGCTAAAACAATAATAACAACAACAACAGAATTAATCCAGAAAGAAGAGTAACGAAACTCACAGAAAAGTAACGAAAGAGTAACGAAACTCACAGAGAGTGCTTCACAGAACTTGAGGAAATAAATGACTAAACTTATTGGGGGTTGCAATTACATTTCCAAAAGCATAAAACCTTAATTATTTTCCAGAAAATATTCTGGAGGCAACTTGGCCTCTTGTGCAGATACACAGTTTGTTGGAAAAACTGGGTTTAGTTCAGAGAGTTTTGCCCTAGAAGACAAATCTTCCTGATTTCCTGCTTTTTCTTGATAAACAGAGCTTTAACTCTTTTACCTCTAAAGAAGCTTTCCCTTTCAACAACAAGGAAGTGACAGAAAGCACTTGCTTGCTAGAACTGAGCTCAAAAGAAAAATAAAAAAGGCAGTTCAAATGGCATTCTCATGAGCTGACAACTTACAGAAGTTCCGCCCTACATCTTGATGTTCTACTTTTCAAGCGCCTATGGCAAGTATCGCAAGTATCACCAAGGTGCCTCCTAAATTCAGACTCCTAGTGCACAAAAACCTGTAAGAGTAGGCCTGGAAGTAAATGTGCATCTTTAGCATGCCCCTTGGGCAATTCCCATGAAGTCAAACATTAAGAACAACTGCTTGATAGATAGGTAAGGCGATTGACTAGATCAGTGATTTTCAACCAGTGTGCCCCAAGAATTTTTTTTTAAAGATTTTATTTATTTATGTGTTTGTGACCAGGTCCCACAACCCAGGCATATGCCCTGACTGGGAATAGAACCGATGACCTTTCGGTTCATAGGCTGGCACTCAATCCACTGAGCCACACCAGCCAGGGCACCATAAGAATTTTTAAAACATGCATATCTGACCACTTAGTCAGGGTCAGTGACCTCTTTTCCCATTGATTGTCAAATAAAAAAATGACAACAGCCCATACAATAGCCATCTGATGTGAATGAATCAAAATCATATATATTTTTTGTCAGATCAGCAAAAAACCATATTTTTGGTGTGCTGCAGAATTTGAGTAATTAGTTTATATGTGACACAAGATGGAAAAGGTTGAAAATGCTGGACTGGACTGCAGACAGCCACCCAAATGCAGAGGCCGGCTCGGATTCAACAAGCCCCACCCCTTCGCACCTGTGCCTAATAAGGAGCAGATCCTAATCTGCCAGGGCTGCGGCGCTGCAGGTCCAGCGTGCGGTTCCAGGAGCTCTGCCTTAGTCACAGGGCTCTCAGATGCTGACCAGGGAGCCCCGGCCAGTCCTGAGTGGCTCAAGACTGCCCTGAGGGAAGACGAATTTCATCTGCAGTGGGTTTGGAAGGACACCCATGGGTGGACCTGCATTCTGCATGAGCGGCCAGCCTAATTCCAGGTCATTTCCACTGCAAGCTTGTGAAATGGCAACCGCTTTCTGGGGAAATTGCCACGAGTGGCCTGGTGTTCACGCCGTGGCCTTTCTGCAGGATCTGACAGGGATCTCTCCATGTGCCGATGCTGTTGCTCTGCATTTGCCTAATAGTGCCGTGACTTAAAGCAACTCCCTACCTCCAGGACCCCTGTAGAGGAAGGGTGCTCACGTGACATGGGAGATGGCTGGAGGCAGCTGGTAAAGGCTGCTCTGATTCGGATTGTCCGTCGACAGGGATGGGGGTCAGCTGCGCAGGCTCACGAAGCTCTGTCTGGGGCAGTCTGGCTGTTGTCACCTTGCCGTGATGATAGCCGATCATTTTTGTCACTTATCTTTGCTGCAGCTGCCTCCCCCGCCCCCTGCTGACCTGACCTTATTTCCTTTGGATGTCTTTTTCCCTTTCAAGTCATGACCACATTTAAGTTCAAGAAATATTTTTAAGAACAAAAAAACAAACTCACACCGAAGCCACAAGGGAGGGAGAGCAGGGAAGCAGCGACTTCTGTGACAAGAAGCATAAATAAGACATGACAGCGGTCCTGGAGACAGGGAGGGGCACCCCTTTGCTCCTGCTTATCTGAGAAGATGGGGAAGGAGAGGAGACTCTCTTAGGGGAAGACATGCAAATATTTGCCCTCGTGGGCACAGGCTGCTATTTCTGATAACCCGTGTTTAAGGCAACAAGAAAGAAATTTTAGATGACGGGAAATGCACACGAGACGAAAGGGATTCTAAATAAAACATTTTTAAAGCGTCCATGTGTTCTGGCGAAGTCTCTGGAGCTGGGAGACAACTCACTTTAATACGGGAGTAACGATAAAAAACGAGCATGCCTGCCCTGCGTTTGAAAAATGCTGCACCCCACAGTTTCAATGAATCCAGGAGTTCGCTCCCATCTTTGCTGCCACCTTTAGCTCATGAGACAAGTTGTATCTTTTAATTAAAAATTTATAATGTAATAATAATGCTTAAACTCGCACTGCACTTTTCCCCCAGGAAGCTCGAAGAAACTTCTTAGCATCAAATTATTCATCTTTTATAGCAATCTTCGTCAGGTCTATGGGACTCACAACGTTTTAGTAAGTACTTAAAAATAATGTTGGCTGAATGAATTCATTTGTTTCCCTTTGCACTACGCAAGGAACTGGGGAACAGAGGGGTAAGCACGGAGACGTGGCAAGTTGGGGAGGGACAGGAACAGCTCTCCTGTGCCACACGTGACCTTCAGCCACAATCAGACAGTGAGGGAGAGTGACAGAAAATGGCAGGCAGCCGGGGTCATTGAAAGTCCCTTGGGAGCTTTTAGAAATGCCCACGTTTGAGCTCCTGCTGCCCAGAACCACTAACATTCAATCTCTTGGGGAAAGTTCCAGGCTCCCTTACTTTTCAAAGCTCCCTAGGTGACCCTGACAGGCAGCCTGGGTTGCATGCGTGCTGCCAGCGGAGTGGGAAGAGCCCTGAACAGTGAGTCGGAACGTGGGTCCTGATCCCGCTGATTCCCCGTGACGTGTCAGTCACTTAAGCTCCAGAGGCTTGAGTTTCTTCCCTGTGAAATGACACACTGACCTTCTTGGACGCTAAGAACTAATGATCCCCCAGGAGCTCTGTTTAATGAGTGTGACAATCTCGTTCCTGGCTAAAGTGACATCAGACCACATCCCTGCATGACTAGATTTCAATCTCTTTTTTTCATGCAAGAAGCAGTTGAGAGTTGAAAAAAATATATGTAGCCCCTGGCCTCACTCCTGACCGTCTAGTGCACAAGGTCTGAATGTGTGTTTGCAACATGCCCTTGGTGTGGGTGGGTGTTGGCGCACATTTGGGGAGCCAGAGCCTTGCACAGACAGGTTCCTACCAGTCTGAGCCAGGTGCCTTCCCCTCGGGGTCCGGGCCTGGCCCGCAATGGCATGTGTCAGCTGCTCCCCGCCCCTTCCCTGGGAAAAACTGCCCTGGGTCAGGTAAGAGGAATGGACTGGAAAGCACAGGCCTTGACCTGAACCCCAACTCTGCCACTGGCTACCTGGGAGACCGTGGGAAACTCAATCTCTCTGAGCCTCCACTTCCTCACCTGGAGAGGTAATAGAACCTGCTTTGTAGGGTTGCTGTAGGCATCAGAGAAGATAATCAGGTACTCACCAAGCGTGGTACCCGATACATACGACAGACACCTCCTTCCAACACTGCTGCCTCACTGAGAAGGAACAACGAAAGTAACCCACGTGCAGGCCGGAAGCAGGTCTATGTGGGGGGTGGGCAGGGGTGCACCCCACAGAGCCGTTGCCTTTAGTGATGGGGGTGGGGGCAGGCTTTGGACTGATGTCTAGGAATCGTCACCTTCTCCTACTGTTGCCTCTCTGGATCCCCAGAGAGCAGGACCTGGGACAGGCGCCTCAACCCCCAACGCCCTCTAGAGAGCTGCACAGCCCTGACCACACGTCACTATGGGCAAAGCCACGGTGAAGTACCAGGACTACGGAAGGAAAGAATGCCCGTGCGCCTTCCTGGTGTGCACGGATCTAAAAACGACTGCAGACAACCGCATGCACTTGGAACCCAAATGTCGGGAAAAGCCGTCAAAGGAAAGGCCTGGAAATATAACCAGCCACTCGTGAAGGAGGTGAGTATGAGCATCTGTGGGCAAAGCTCCTCTCCCCCGCACTGAGGGATCGTAACCAGACCTCCTGTCTCGAGGGGGTATCAGGTAAAGACACGGGCAGGCCAATAGTCAAGTGACAGAAGAGGGCGGCCAGAAAGCGGCCACAGGAAACAGCTGGCAGTGCCCTGGGCCGCCCTCGCCTGCCTCATGTGTGACAAGTATGGCTCAGACATGTAACAGGAAGTGTGTGGACCTGGCCATCACACGTGCCACCATGACAGCATGTCCCCAGTACCCACATCTCCCTTCTAGATTGGGGGTCTTTCTCCCCAGAAGCACGGAAGGGTCAGATAGGTGGTTCTTTGGGTAGTCAGGCCAAGTTCATGGGTTCCAGCCACGCTTCCTTCTGCCCGGGATCTTCCCATGGCGCTGCCGGTCATGGTCGGTATCAAGCAAGGGGCTACCATGGTTGAGGGGATTCTCAGGGCGGGGAAACCATCTCCTTAAATGGCTGTGCTTCAAACGTGAGATTTGCACAATCCTTTTCCCTCCGACTCTGTCCCTCGGCTCCTCTCCAGCCCAAAAGGAATTGACCACCAGTCAGAGGGAGGGTTTTCTGGAACAGCCCTCGGCTCAGCCAGTTCGTTCTCCAGCCGGTGTGCTCTGCAGGGACAACCTAAGCTGCAATGACAGCCTTCTGCTGGGGCCCTTGAGCAGGCACCCCAGCGGCCCCAGGCTGGTCTGGAACCTGCTCCGGAAGATTCACACCGAGGCTGGTTGTGAAACCTGTGGGACTCCAGCTTCCCCCAAGTCCCTTTTCATTGGCTCAGCACAGATCTACCCAGAGTTTCTTTGCTTTGAGTAACCAACGTGGCCAGTGACTATTCACAAAGGGGTTCAAGGGGGAAGGCGAGGAGAAAAGGGAAAGGTCCCTTCACTCCGTGGGAAAAGTCCTACAATACAGAACACCACGGCATGACGATGGAGGTCTGCCACAGCCCCTGGTGGGTGTCCCGTCCCTCCTCAGGGTCATACTCCAAGAGGGAGCTCGAAGACAACATACTCCATGCTGCGCAAGGAGTACATCGTCCCCACCCAAAGGTGTTCAGGGGACACCTGTACCTACCCAGAAGCTGAAGCTCCAGCTAGAGGCCTCTGACCTTTAAAAACACCCCAACCCCCTCCCCAGGAATGAGAACCCGAGGCAGCAGGGACCTGGGTGCCACAGAACAGCATCTCATAACCTAAGGAAGGCTCAAGCCCAACCCAGGAACTGTGAGCCATTATTTATTTTGTCTCTTTTTAAAAAGCAAAACCCAAAACTGCCACCTAGACAGTAAAACTAACGCCCCAAGAGCTGATATGTATTCAGTATCCCAGCTGTACCCAGGGATGGGTAAGTAATAAAATCTTTCCATTAATATGGATAATAGTAAATAAGTTTTGGCTGTTCCTAACACAAACGGATTTGAATTCATTTTACCTTTGTCGCTTTGGGATATTGAGTTTTAAACAATACTACTACTTTATTCATGCAAACTGAAGTCTGCATCACCACCACGCTGTCCCGGCCCCTATTAAGGTCTGCAGGCTGGGACACGTCCAGATTTGTCACGTGTTAAGTGTCACGTGTACAGTGAATTTATGTCGAGTCAACCTTACTTCACGTCCACCTTTTCTGATGACACAGGAAAAGGGCTGTGTGTACCCAGGAAAATGAACCCCAGGAGACCTACTTGAGTGGCTTTGGAAAGGAAGAGGCCCAGGTGGCAGCTGCCACCCTGGCCTTGAGTCACCGTACTTACATCAGGAGCCCTGTGCCCAAGGGAACTATTTCCCGGCCTTTGCCAACTCCAGGGTCTCCTCTCCACCTTCCCGGTCACCTCCCCTGCTCCCTGGACCACAGACATTCGCTCCCCTGCTTAGGGTGGGCAGGGAGAGCCGCTCAGAGAAGCAGAGGATACATCTTTATGTATCAGATCTAGGTTGAAGCCTCTGGGTGCTATGAAATTAATTCATTGCTTGTATTACCGTATTACCAGTCTCGTACTTCCAAACTTCTATACATTCAGTGTACTTGGAATAGACCATTTAGATTGGGCCACGAGAGACAGAAGACAGCCGAGACATATGGCAGAACAAAGTGGAGAATAAAAGTGGAGAGGAAATCTGTGCAAACGAACAAGAAAACACTTGTCTCCTAACCACCTGGCTTCAGTAGAGTGCTTTCCTATTACAGAGCATCTTAATGCACATAAACTTATTTTTTTTTAAATCTGCATCTCAGGCAGAACTTTGACAGTGTGAAAGGCTGGAGGGAGCCCAGGTGACAGGGAAGAGACCTGGGGCTGAACGGTCAGTCCCTAAGCTGCCCTTAAACTCTGGGAAGGCTCTGGACTTCTCCGAGACTCAGTTTCTCTGTTGGTCAAACAAAAACTACACCAGCCTGCGGGCCTGGGTTTTACGATTTCCACGAGCTCCTTCAACCCTGCACTTCACTGAGGCCACTTACTGGAACACTGTGCTGTCACAGCTGACCAGGATGGGGCTTTTGTGACACCAAGAAGGTTACGTGTAACCTTGTAGGGAAAAGAGTGCTGCTGAGTAGTTCCAGCTCCGCTAGTTCTCCTCAGCTGTGTGACCTTAACAAAGTACGCAAACCTCTCTGAGCCTTAGTTCCCTAATGAGAGGATGAGAACAATAGGACTTCATCCTGCGGCATGGCTGTGCATGTGAAATGAGATGGTGAATATGAAATTTTAACCTGTAATCACCTATAACAAGGAGATATTTTATTACTGTTGTTACTAGTACCACCATGCAAAAATTCATTAGCCTCCTAAGAATGGCCTGACAAGGAACAGAAATGAATTCAGCAGCAAGTAAAGGCCATTTATGAGTCGGGCGGGGAGGGGGGCAGTTTTGCTTCCTCACTGCTACATGACCTTCAGGGCATGGACTTCCAGGGGGTCCCCCGCCCCTGGAAGCCACTTGGATGAAAGAACAGTTCCTGGCACATGAGCAGTGGAGGTTCTGTCCACCAGCAGGGCAACGAAGGCCCTCTCTTTTCCAGATCTTTCAAAGACCAACACAATGACCATTAATATTAAAAATCAATCTACCATCCTACTTAG
>PVJI01013998.1:0-45812 GCA_004026765.1 Micronycteris hirsuta | reverse complement strand
TCTATGAAAGGGATTAAACTGTATGGGATTTTCCAAAGGTATCACTTAGGAATGAAGAGAAAAAAAGGAAATTCACCAGCATTGTAAAAGGCAGCGATCAAAAAAAACTAAAATCGTTTTTTTGTAGACCACTGATTACAAATAATTTAATAAATTGATTGAAGTCATTTCTTGACAAGAAAATATATAATGGAAAAGTGACCTATTATTATCATTGTACCAAAACTCCACATAATAATTTTGACTGCAATCTTGGGAAGGATTATGCTAAATAATTTCATTCAGATAGGCCAATTATTTAATAATCTAAGAATGGGATAGAACTCTTTACAGGTAACCTGCATGACTGGCCTTAAATTGATAGGCTTAATAAATGTCTATTTCAAATAAAGTAGCTAACAACCAATACCTAGTTTTAGAATTTTAAGTAGTAAATTATCTATTCAATCTATGACATGAAAATTGAGGGCTTCAATCATTATCTGAATAAATACAAAGATACTTCTTAAGACAGCTTTGGCCTAGTCGACAGGCCTTTTTAAAACATCACTTCAGGTTAAGAGGTAATGAAAATTCCTGCAAGGAAATGCAGTCTCATGCTCTTCTCACTTAATTTGCTTTGCCTCTCTGAAAGCACGGGGATCACCCATCCATCAGTAACCAGAACAAACATTTACCGAGATTCTAAAGCATGATGACAGCTCAGGAAGCTGAGGCAAAAGTGCCAGAGTCAGACTGCCTGAGACCAAACCCTTCACGTCTATGTTACCTTAGGCACGTTGCTTAACAGCTCTGTGCCTAAATGTTCTCATTTCCACACAAGGGGTTAATAGCTAGTATATTTCAGAGTGTTCTTGTAAAATAGAAGTTCAAATAATGTACACATCTTTCAGAATATTAAGGTTACAGAAGATACTAATTATGAGTTTGCTATAAGCAGCTCTTGCCAAAAACAAACATAAACATTATTTGAGGAAGATAAGAGAAAGGGATAGTATACATTGTCCTGGCTTCCCTTAAGTTTTATTCCTGTTTTCATCTTTGTGCCTGAGCCACCTTGACATTATTCTGGATTATATTTGAATACTCATACAGCTCAGTATAAAAAATGGGTAATAAAGAAGATTGCATAGGTCCTTACATGAAAATATCCTTGATACTTCTAAAATTGAATGGCAGTAAAATTATTTTTCATCTCCTAACAAAAGGATATAACCTTTCTTTTTAAACAAAGCAAAAAGGTTATATCCTTTTTTTTAGTTAGATGTATAGGAAACAAAATACATTGATCAGTTGAAACCATATTACACAAGAACTTTTGTATGTTAATCTCTTCTCTTCTTCAAATATTTTATATTTTATTCTAATAATTATAGAAGCTCAAGTTAACACAAATCCTATTCTTGCAGTAGATCAAATTTAAATTGTAAACATAATTTAGAGTACTGTGTGTAAATTACTGTGGAGGTAGCCTTTCCCAACCTGTAGATCCATCATTTCTCTGCAGAGAGAAATGCAGTCAATTAGCATTCACCAATAAACCGTATAAAGAGTAGGGATCAATAACTATACAACTTGCCTATGAAAAAATTTCCAACTAAATCCCCTGTTTCTGGTGGCCTGGGCAGAAAGACAGAAAGAAAAGAAAGGCAGATTGAGGGAGATACCAGAGAGGGAAAAGGAGAGAGAGAGAAAGAGAGAGAGGAAAAGGAGTGAGAAAGGGGAAGGGAGAGGGAGGTGGAGAGGGATTTTAATGATAGGTGCAAACATCATAGATTGCAGCTTCCCATCAGTCATGGGCTAGGGATTAATGGGGGGAATAAGTGAACTTTGCACCTAATTTCTAACAGGAATAGCAGGGATCTTTTTTTTTTTTAAGATTTTATTTATTTATTTTCAGAGAGATGAGAAGGGAGGGAGAAAGAGCAATGTATGGTTGCCTCTCACATGGTCCTCACTGGGGACCTGGCCTGCAACCCAGGCATGTGCCCCGACTGGGAATCGAACCGGGACCCTCTGGTTCCCAGCCCGCGCTCAATCCACTGAGCTACACCAGCCGGGCCAGCAGGGATCATTTTTAATTGTGAAAATAACACACAATTATACATGGATTTGTAAATGTCAAATGGTTGCTTTCCATAAGGAAAAAATACTCCCCAAAATGTTTTTGTGTTTGTTAAATATATTAAAATATAAACCCTGTGTGTTACACAATCCCTTACTCAATTTCAATTTGTTCCCAGTCGGGAATTTGAAAGAAGGTTTGAAGGAAACAAAATGTATCTATTTTACCTAAATTCAAAGTACACAAATACAGTAGTATGCTATCCAGCCAGACAGCAATTACATTAGGAATTTTCACAACACCTTGATGCGAATTTTAGGCCCTCTGCTTCAGGAGGAGCATGCGATTGTAAGATGAAGCGCAAGCATGTGTGGGCCACTTTAATTTAGGAACGGAGCCCCTCTCATTCTTCACCCAGCTCTAAACATTGCAAGTAACCCTCTTTTAAAACATGCCGATTGAGTACAGATAAAAATCCACCAATCAGAGATTTGACAACGAACACTTTTGATACCTGAGTACAATCTGCTTGATACAACATGAACCGGTCAAAGTTGCATGTTTATCTTAACTCAGTCCTTTTCAGAGGCAGAAACGCAAAAAGCAAATACAAAGTCATATTGAAAGATCTCTGTGGAGTTCAGAACAAATGAATGAAACACTGAAAACCAAATTTTCTTAAACATGTAAGCATTACCTACAAATTTCATTGATTAAAAATCTCTAGACAATTAAAATTGAATAGCAAATATGTATTGTGGGTGCCTTTGAACATTTCAAACACCCTAAGCAACAGATAAAACATATTGTAATAACAATTAATGCATAAAGATTCAAAATATTATATCTCTTATGTAAAATCATCATAGGAAGTACATGTATTCATTATAGCTAATAATTTGTTCATATATTTACCTATAGCATTGTTTTTTTTAAGATTTTATTTATTTTTAGACAGAGGGAAAGGGAGGGAGAAAGAGAGGGATAGAACATCAATGTGTGGTTGCCTCTCACGTGGCCCCCACTGGGGACCTGGCCTGCAACCCAGGTGTGTGCCCTGACTGGGAATCGAACTGGCGACCCTTTGGTTCCCAGCCTGCTCTCAATCCACCGAGCTACAGGAGACAGGGCTATAACATTGTTTTGATATCTTTTATGGTTTTCTTTCTTTCTTTCTTTCTTTCTTTCTTTCTTTCTTTCTTTCTTTCTTTCTTTCTTTCTTTCTTCCTTCCTTCCTTCCTTCCTTCCTTCCTTCCTTCCTTCCTTCCTTCCTTCCTTTCTTTTCTTCCTTTCTTTACTTATTTATTTTTTAGTCCAGTCTTCCTCCACTAGGTGAGTGTTTTAGAAACCCATCTGTATCAGGTACCAGCTGGTATTGTTGTAAGAGGCTGCCTTGGGACTTCAGTGAATTTGTTTGAAGATTCTTTCAAGTGTTTGCCCACTGCAAGATGGGTGATTTAGGAATGCACCTGCCCACACCATGCTTAGTGTTTAGCAGCGTTTGACCAAAAACACACTGTGGGGTATCAAAATCAACAAGTTCAGAAACTTTTTTATTATTTTTTTATTGTTGTTCAAGTGCAGTTTTGCCTTTCACCCCACCCCTCCACACCACACCAGCCCTCCCCACCTCCCTCCCCCGTTTCCACTCCCCCTTGTTATTGTCCATATGTCCTTTATAATTGTTCCTGTAAGCCCTTCACCCTTTCCTTCCATTATCCCCTCCCCTCTCCCCTCTGGTCACTGTCAGCCTGTCCTCAATTTCAGTGTCTTCGGCTATACTTTGCTTGCTTGTTTGTTTTGTTGATTAGGTTCATATTAATGGTGAGATCATATGGTATTTGTCTTTCACCACCTGGCTTATTTCACTTAGCATAATGCTCTCCAGTTCCATCCAAGCTGTCACAAAGGGTAAAAATTCCTTCTTTCTTTCTGCTGCGTAGAATTCCATGTGTAAATGTACCATAGTTTTTTGATCCATTCATTTACTAGTGGGCACTTGGGTTGCTTCCAGCACTTGGCTATTGTAAATTGTAGTGCTATGAACATTGGGGTGCATAGGTTCTTTTGGACTGGTGTTTCAGGGTTCTTAGAGTATAATCCCAGCGGGGGAAATGCCGGGTCAAAAGGCACTTCCATTTTTAGTTTTCTGAGAAAATTCCACTCCGTTTTCCACAGTGGCTACACCAGTCTGCATTCCCACCAACAGTGCACTAGGGTTCCTTTTTCTCTGCAACACTTGTTTATTAATTTGTTTATGATGGCCATTCTGACCAGTGTGAAGTGGTATCTCACTGTGATTTTAATTTGCATCTCTCTGATGGCTAGTGATGCTGAGCATCTTCTCATATGCCTCTGGACCCTCTGTATGTCCTCCTTGGAGAAGTGTCTGTTCAAGTCCTTTGACCATTTTTTAATTGGGTTTTTTGGTCTTCCTGGAGTGGAGTCCTGTGAGTTCTTTATATATTTTGGAGAGCAAACCCTAGTTTGGGGCATCATTGGCAAATATGTTTTCCCATACAATTGATTCTCTTTTCATCTTAATGCTGTTTTCTTTAGCCATGCAGAAGCTTTTAATTTTGATGAGATCCCATTTGTTTATTATTTCCTTTATGTCCCTTGCTCTATCAGTGAAAATATTGCTGCATAGAATATCTGAGATTCTCCTCTAGGACTTCAACGGTGTCACTACTTATATTTAAGTCTTTTATCCACTTTGAATTTATTTTTGTGTATGATGTAAGTTGGTGGTCAAGTTTCATTTTTTTACATGTAGCTGTCCAGATCTCCCAACACCATTTGTTCAAGAGGTTATCTTTGCTCCATTTTATGCTTCTGCCCCCTTTGTCAAATGTTAATTGACCATAGAGACTTGGGTTTATTTCAGGGCTCTCTATTCTGTTCCATTGATCTATATGTCTATTCTTATGCCAGTACCAGGCTGTTTTGATTACAGTGGCCTTGTAATACAGTTTGATACCAGTTATTATGATCCTTCCTACTTTGCTCTTCTTTCTCAAAACTGCTGCAGCTATTCGGGGTCATTTATGGTTCCATATAAATTTTTGAAGTGTTTGTTTTATATCTGCAAAACACGCCATTGGTACTTTAATAGGTATTGCTTTGAATCTGTAAATTGCTTTGGGTAGTATGGACATTTTGATGATGTTGATTCTTCTGCTCCATGAACATGGTATATGTTTCCATTTGTTTGTGTCTTCCATGATTTCTTTCTTCAGTGTTGTGTAGTTTTCTGAGTACAGGTCTTTCACTTCCTTGGTGAGGTTTATTCCTAGGTATTTTATTTTTCTTATTGCTATATCAAATGAGATTTTGTCCCTGATTTCTGTTTCTGATGTTTCATTGTTGTTATACAAAAATGGCTTTGATTTCTTGATATTGACTTTGTATTCTGCTGTTTTGCCAGATTCATTTATTAGGTGGAGCAGTTTTGGGGTAGAGTCTAGGATTTTCTATGTACACTACCATGTCTTCTGCAAACAATGACAGTTTTGTTTCCTCTTTTAAAATTTGGATGCCTTTTATTTTCTTTTCTTGTCTGATTGCTGTGGCCAAAACTTCCAATACTATGTTGAACAGACATGGTGAACAATGTCTTGTTCCTGATCTTAGTGGGAAACTTTTTAGTTTTTGCCCATTGAGTGCGATGTTGGCTGTAGGTCTCTCATATATGGCCTTTATTATGTTGAGGAATGCTCCCTCTATTCCCACTTTGCTAAGTGTTTTTATCATAAATGGGTTCTGTACCTTATCAAATGTTTTTCTGCATCTATTGATATGATCATTTGATCTTTTTCTTTGCTTTTGTCTATGTGATGTATTATGTTTATTGGTTTGTGAATATTGTGCCATCCTTGCATTCCTGGGATGAATCCCACTTGGTCACGGTGTTTGATCTTTTTAATGTATTGATGGATTTGGTTTGCCAGTATTTTGTTGAGGTTTTTATGCTCATCAGTGATATTGGCCTGATATTTTCTTTCTTTGTTGTGTCTTTATCTGGTTTTGGGATTAGGATGATGCTGGCTTCATAAAAAGAGTTTGGGAGTCTTCCATCTTCTTGGATTTTTTGGAATAGTCTGTGAAGGATAGGGGTTAGCTCTTCCTTAAATGTTTTGTAAAATTCTCCTGTGAAACCATCTAGTCTGGGGCTTTTGTGTGTCAGAAGCTTTTTGATTACTGTTTCAATTTCATCAGCTGTTATTGGTGTGCTCAGGCTTTCCGTTTCTTCATTGAGTTTTGGAAGATTATATTTTTCTAGAAATTTGTCCATTTCACCTAGGTTTTCAAGTTTCTTGGCATATAGTTCTTTGTAGTAATTTCTTATAATCCTTTGTATTTCTGTCGTATCAGTTGCAATCTCTCCTCTTTCATTTCTGATTGTGTTTATTTGGGTCCTCTCTCTTTCTTTCTTGATGAGCCTGCTTAAAGGCTTGTCAATTTTGTTTATCTTTTCAATGAACAAGCCCCTGGATTTATTGATCCTTAGAATTGTGCTTGTAGTCTCTATGTTGTTTAATTCTGCTCTCATCTTGGTTATTTCCTTCCTTCTACTTGCTCTGGGCTTTGTTTATTGCTGTTTTTTGAGTTCTTGTAGGTGTAGCGTTAGGTTGTTTATTGGAAATGTTTCTATTTTTTTTAGATAGGGTTGTATAGCTATGAACTTCCCTCTCAGGACTGCCTTTGCTGTGTCCCATAAGTTTTGGGTTGGTGTGAGTTCGTTTTTATTTGTTTCCAGAAACTTTTTGATTTCTTCCTTGATCTTCTTCTTGACTCATCCATTGTTTAATAGCACGCTGTTCAATCTCCATGAGTTTGAGGTTGGTTTCTAGTTTCACTACCTTGAGGTCAGATAAAATGCTTGATATGATTACAATTTTCTTGAATTTGTTGAGGCTTGTTTTGTGTCCTATCATGTGGTCTATCTTTGAAAATGTTCCAAGTGCACTTGAAAAGAATGTGAAATACACATGCTCCTTTGGGATGAAAGGCTCTGCATATATCAGTTAAGTTCATTTGATCTAGGACATTGTTCAATGCCTCAGCAATATCGTTATTGATATTTTGTTTGGAAGATCTATCCATTTTTGACAGTGGGATGTTGAATTCCCCTACTATAATAGTGTTGCTGTCAATATCTTTCTTGAAGTCCTCCAAGATTTTCTTTATGTATTTGGGTGCTCCTATGTTGCGTGCATATATATTTACAATGTTTATGTCTTCTTGATGAATTATTTCCTTGAGTATTATGAAGTAACCTTATGGGTCTGTTTTTATGGCTCTTTTTTTGAAGTCCATTTGTCTGATATGAGTATTGCTACCCTGGGTTTTTTTTTTTCCTGCCCATTTGCTTGTAATACTTGTTTCCAGCCCTTCACTTTTAATCTGTGTAGGTCTTTTGTTCTGCAGTGGGTCTCTTGTAGGCAGCCAATGTGTGGGTCATGTTTTCTCATCCATTCAGCTATTCTGTTTCTTTTGCTTGGGGCATTTAATGCATTTACGTTTAAGTTTATTATTGATAGACACTTATTCATTGCCATTTTTTCATCTTTATGTTTCTCTCTCTCTCTCTCTCTCTCTCTCATTCTTTTCATTTCTTTTCTTAGAGCAGACCCTTTAGCATCTCTTGCAGAACTGGTTTGGTGGAGGTGTTTTCTTTTAGACTTCTTTTGTGTGGGAAGCTCCTTATTTGACCTACCATTTTAATTGAGAGTCTTGCTGGGTACAGTAACCTTGGTTGCAGGCCTCTGGTTTTCATTACTTGGAGTATTTCTTGCCATTCTCTTCTGGTTTGGAGTGTTTCCATTGATAAATCAGCTGCTAGCCTTACTGGGGCTCCCTTGTGTGTTACTTGCTATTTCTCCCTTGCTGCCTTTAAGATTCTCTCTTTGACTTGGAATTTTGCCATTTTAATTATGATATGTCTTGAAGTGGCCCTCTTTGGGTTCCTCTTGATTGGGACTCTCTGTGTTTCCTGGATTTGTGTGACTTTTTCTCTCATCAAAATAGGGAAGTTTTCAAATATTACTTTTTCAAATAGGCTTCTTATCCCTTGCTCTTCTTTTTCTTCTCTTTCTGGTGTCCCTATTATACAAATGTTGTTACGTTTCATGTTGTCTTGAAGCTCCCTTACCACCTGTTCATCCTTTCTGAGACTCTTTTCTATTTCTTTCTCTATCTGGGAGTTTTTTTCTACCTTGTTCTCCAGCTCACTGATTCAATCCTCTGTTTTATCCAGCTTGCTTGTAATTCTTTCTAACTTGCTTTTTATTTCTGAGATTTTATTTTTCATTTCTTCCTGGTTTTTATTTATAGTTTCTACTTCCTTTTTCATGCTGATGTAGTTCTCACTCAGTTCCTTATAGCTGTTTATGAGTTTCTTGAGCATTTTTATAATCATTAATTTGAATTCTATATCTGATAGTTTGGTTACCTCCATTCTGTTTAGCTCTTTTACTGGGGAGTCTTCCATTCCTTTTGATTGCATGTTCTATTTTTGTCTCCCCACTTTAAATGACTCTGTTTGTTTCTGTGCTTCCTGATGTTTCACTTTGTTAGCTGTCTTTGTAGGGTGAACTTCTGTGGTAGGAATTCTGTGAGGTTCAATGGTGTGGTCTCTGATCTCCTTGACCGGGTGCTCTAGGTTTGCCCTTTCTTCTGTTTGTATGGGCTCTCTTGTTGTACCTGGGTTTGTATCTTTTGGTGGTTCCTTTATTGGTGGTTTTTCTCCTCCAGCAGGTATACTGATGTTTGCAGCTCCCACCTATTCTTGTATTTGCTCAGTGGCAGGGAGTAGGCAAAATGGATTAAAACAGCAAGAGAGTATTCTATGGGGTTTAAAGTACCAGCAAGTAGCCCTGGCTGGTGTAGCTCAGTGGACTGAGCGCAGGCTGGGAACCAAAGGGTCCCGGTTCGATTCCCAGTCAGGGCACATGCCTTGGTTGCAGGCCAGGTCCCCAATGGAGGGCCATGTGAGAGGCAACCATACATTGTTGTTTCTCTCCCTCTCTTTCTCCCTCGCTTCCCCTCTCTCTCTAAAAATAAATAAATAAAATCTTAAAAAAAATAAATAAAGTACCAGCAAGTAGAGAAGAGATAGGTGATTCTTTGGATAAACATAGCATTAACTGTAATATCTCCCCCAATTAGCCACTTTTTAGAAAAGGTGAAAGAGAGATAAAACTCTTGCTAGAGGGGAAGATGATTGTGAGCTGAATCCAGAAAAGAGTGCTTGTGCCAGGTTACATGACGAGATATATTGAGATTAAAGTATAGTAAGTAGATGTAGTATGAGAGAGAATAGAGTTAACCACAACAATATAATGCTCAGGGTTAAAGTGAAGTGGACTAAGATCATGGAGGGTTGCTGTGTAGTATGTACAATTGTATGGAACAAGAATTATTTACAATAGTACCGGAATAATAATAATATGACAAGAAATTAATGAGTTGGATCACCAGAATAGAAAGTACCCAGTCAAGAGTTGTGTGTTATTGGAACATAGGTGAAGTGAAAGAAGAAAAATTAAAATACAATACAGAGAGAACAAGGAAAAACAGTCAAGCAATGCAATTAAACAGGAAAATAAAACAAGGAAAACTAAACATAAGGAAGAGAAATAAAAAATACTAATAAAATAAAAGCGGCAAAAAATAATTGCAAGATAATAATAATACACATACACAATAAAATGCCACCTCTGTGGGACAGCAAAGTGACATTTGTCTCAGTTCCTCGGTTTTGGGGTTAGCCTTGTGCTCTCCCTTTCTGTCTGACTCTGGACCCTTTGTAACTCCGCATCTTACCATCTCACTTGGGGGGAGAAAAAAAGGAGGGGGAGAGAAAGGATCCAAAAAGAAAAGAAAAAGATAATAATAAGCCTCCTGCTGACTTTAAACCTGTTTAGCAAGTTCTGCTGGTCTTCCTGAACGCCACAGGAAGAGGCACACTGGGCTTCGCTTTTCTCCCTTCCTTTGCTTCTGAGAGGATGGGGACCAAGTTTGGGTCCCAATATTCACAGTTCCCCAGCCTCTGGCCCAGGTCTTCCGTGAGTTGCCAGGCTCAAATCAGCCACTCAGCTGCGCACAGCGTGAGTCAGTCTCCAGCACAGGCCCCGAGACAAGCGGGGCTCACGGTTCCCCTCCTTCACTCACTCTGGGTGCGTGCAGCTGAAATCTCCTTCGGGATGCACCACCGTCTGCTGCTGGCGAATTCCTTACAGAGCAGCTGCCCGCCATTCTTAACAAGCGCACCACGCAGCCCCACTTTTCAGCCAGTCTGGAGAGTATCCGAGTCAGGGTCTGACACAGCCAACTCCTCCCTTCTCCAAGTGTCTCCCGGCACCCTAGTCTCTCTGGTGCCAGTGTCCACAGTCCCAGGGGATGTGTACCGCCTCTGTGTGTCTCCCACTTCGTCTCTACTGTCCCCAGCAATTTCCAGCCTCTTTGATGGTTCTAATCATATAAAGTTGATACTTCATAAGGGGTTGTAATCTTCTTACGAGAAATGAAAGTAAAAGAATACCAAATCAAACTAATCAATGATGTGCATTATCCATGTACTGAATCTTGCTCAAAATACAGTATTAGGATTATTTTCCTTTGGATATTCAAACTCGAGAAACTTGCCATTAGGCTGAATTTCCTGTTAATAGTTAAGCTTATTAAAATCTAAAAAGTAGGCACTCATATTCCAAACAAGTAGAACAGAGTCTGAAAATTAGGGAGTGCTCAATAAAAAATTATTTATTAATTTTTAATTAGCATTTTTTGCTTAAACATCCATATGCTTTATTTTTTGAAGACAAGTTTGAATCTCAAAGTAGTATGAATCATTTATTTGAAATTTTGTTTTACCATCATTATAAAATACTTCGCATAAATGTCATGGAATATTTACCTGTACTGCCAGCACTATTAGAAACTTATGCATGACTCATTATTTTATGATAATTAATAATATCACTTACAAAATTCATCTCCTAGGAGATGAAGACTTGTGCCTTCCTTATCAGTTCTCCTTTTTTAATTCAAGGAAACACTTTGATTACAATATTTAAACTTTTTTTCTACTTGCTCATTGTTTGTGGCAGTCAATGCGGATTAACCATTGCATCCCAGGATATTCTGTCCGATCTAATTGACATTGCCATTACTTATCAATCTCTTCCTTTTCCTGGATCATCTGTGACTGTTTCTGAAATGTCCAGTGTCAGAGTCAGCTCCCAGCTTTTACTAGTTCCTGCCTGCATTCTATATTTTTTTACAATGTGCTTTCGTATCACAGTAGTTTTTATTACTCTTTACTATCACTTTCTATTTTGAGTATGTATTAGTCAGGATTAACCCTGACATCTTGAAGGATGAACAACATCAAGTTTTATTGTTCACTCACACGGAAGTACAACATGGTTCCTAGGAATGAGGAGAAAAGATTCTGATGTGTGGAGAGATTCAGAGAGCCAGTATAGCTGAAGGCTGGCCATCTCTAACTCAGGGTTTCAGATTCACATGCAATCAACCGAAGAGAGAAGGAGGCTGTGTAACAGCTGAGCTGCAGTCCACCTGAGGCGGCACGCTGCTTCCGCTTACATTTCAGTGCCGTCCGCCGGTCCAACGACTCCACCTGTCATCAAAAAACTAGCAAACATAGTTTAACTGTGTTCATGAAAAGGGAAAAATTTAATGAGCATATGACCAATATTTGATGCAAATATTACATAAACTCATGGTCTCTACAGACTCAATTTGTTCCAAATAATTATTTTTTATCACTACCATTGTCATCTCGATACAGAAATTGCTACATTTCCAGTGTAAGCTTTCACAATACTTCCTGAAAGGATGTGAAGTCTGAAAAAAAAAAAAAAAACTTTTATGGGAAGCAATGAAAAGATATAAAAGATCCCTCCTAATCCTCTCTTTACTCAAGACAAAGACTCAGCTAAGTTCTCAGTTCTTTTTAATGGAAAATAAGTAAAATCCATCATCAACGCAGCAGGCACAGACACAGGCCAGGTCACCGCAGCTGCTGGGTCAGTTTTAGCAGTGATACAATGAAAGACAGGATTGGGCAAAGGTAAGTTTACAGAACTGAGTACAGAAGCAGAGTTATTCTTGTATTATTTATTAATAACATGGTGCATTGTTTTCCATATGAACAACTGTAAACCTACTTTTGCCCAAACTGTGTATGTTTAAGATCATGAGTTGAAATTTATTTTTTAATTTAATGCATTATGCCATATATTCTTTTTAAAAAATAGCAGTGAGGTTTTGTTGACAGCTAAGATTTTCTACAACTTTGACAATAGTTACTGTGGACTTTGTTTTTATTTTTTTAAAGATTTTATTTCTTTATTTTTAGACATAGGAGAAAGGAGGGAGAAAGAGAGAGAGAGAGAGAAACATCACTGTGTAGTTGCCTCTCGTGTGTCCCCCTCTGGGGACCTAGCCCGCAACCCAGGCATGTGCCCTAGACTGGGAATTAAACTGGGGACCCTTTGGTTCATAGGCTAGCGCTCAATCCACTGAGCCACACCAGCCAGGGCTGGACTTTGTTTAAAGCTTTTCAAGGCTCAGGTGGAAGCCTAATCGAAGTATTTCCAGATGAATGATGCTTGGGCCCATTTGCTTTGTAAATATACCTTTGGCTGTAATCAGAAAGCTGTTCTGACTTCTCTAGCTAATAGCCAAAGTGTGTCAAAAATTTCCTTTTAAGCTCAATGGGAAGCTATACTAAAGATATACTATGTTCTCTTACAGGGATACTTTAGCTTACCATACTACCACACAAATTGTTATCATATTCTAAAACTTTATATAACTAAATTTCAGGTTTCCTTTATCCCTTCACACTTTGAAGGGAACATATCATCACTTACTTTTATTACTGAAGCCTGAAATTCTAGAAGTTATTTTGTGTATTTCATTTGCAGGGCCTTTTCTATTCCCAAATTCATTCATATGCAGAATTACCCATAAAATTCTGAAGAAAACAGGATGTCATTCTCTAAATGAAACACTTGGAAGGAGGATATTTCTATTTCAAGCCTCCAGTTTATTTTAATTTATTTGCTGATGGAGCCAAGATTTGCAAGAACAGTCCCACATTCTCATGCTGATTCTAAGTGCAAAAATCTACATCATGACCTTTGTATTAACAGACACAATATATCCTTAAAAATAGAGTTTTCCAGCCATATGTGCCAGGGCCCTAGTGGTTTCCAATCTGAGCAGACATTACTATGGAAAAGCTTCAGGCTTAAGAAGGGGGCTTTCACACAACTGAAGGTGAACTAAAAAATAAAAAAGAGAGCAAATGCTGAGCTTAAAATACATTGTCAGAATACCAGCATCTAAAATAGAGTGAAAATGTATGCCTCAACCTAAGCAGCTTTTGTTTGTCACTCATTTCAGGGTTTATCATCACTCTCAAGTGAAATTATCAGGAAGACGCTTTTGTCTCCACCCCGTCTCCCCTGAGTACTCTTCCTGTCCATTGAACAGTCCTCGGGCGGGACTTAAGAGGAAGACTGAGCCTGTTATTCACATTTGGACTGCACAGCTCTTTGAAAGGGGTCAGATCAGTGAGTTAGCGACCTCTCTCTGCGCATGCGCGTTCCTAACACTCTTCGAGGACCACCGAAGACAAATAACCGCTAGCCCTTTCGGAGCAAACTTTGTGATGTCAAAATAGTGGAATAGGTGATGTTGTCATAAGTTGTCACCGAGTAATATATACTTGGAGACCAAGTTAATCACTGGAAAGAATAAGGAGCTGTTGAAATTGTTAAGCAAACGGCTAATGAGGACTGGAGAGGCCCTTAAAGGAAATAACAGTCTGGATAGTTTCCTTTTAAGGTGGGGAAATACCAATTAACAGGGCATACCATCACATAGTTTCCTATGAGTGACTCATTACATTTAATACATCAGCCTGATGTGTTAGATGACACAGGTATTATCTATAATTTTCCATGGAAGAATGTAGATATGGAGAATTTAAGTGATTTAGCCTGTCTTCAACGAGTATATCCTAGAGCCAGTGTTTAATAAAACTCTGATCCTTTGATTTGAAATCTGGTACTTTTTTCATTACACTAGTGATTTTTGAATTGCCTTCTGCATTGATACGGGTCCCTGGAAAGGAGCTTCGGTGGTCACCATAGTATTGTCCCTTACATCAGTCAAAGCTAACCCGCTTCAATTGGTTGTTTAAATTGGGATTTGATGTTAAGATTACATTTGAAAAATAAAAAAAAAAAAAATAGTTCCAACAATTATAACACACAAACAACAGGTTTTCAGTACAAAACATTTTACTCTGCATTATTTCATTTACCAAACAGAGACTGCTTAAAATGATTCCTGGTTAAAAAGTTGTCTTTCAAGTTTACCTAGAACTCAACACATTCAGACTGTGCAGCTGAGGTGCTGCTGGCTGCCAGGAGGGCTCCTCTACATCTACTAGAAAAAACACAGGAATTGTAAGATTAGGCTATATTAAAAAATATATATATATATATATACATATATATATACATATGTGTGTGTGTGTGTGTGTGTGTGTGTAAAATCTTTGCTAATTTTTTAAAGATCAGTGGTAGCTGATTTTAGCAAATGTCCTAGTCATCTATTGGGCATCTGTGAGAAGGGCAGACGGATCTCTCTATAACAGGACTTTGAGTCTTCCACGGAGGTTGAATCAAGGTTGCCACCTAACCTCAGGTGTGCCAATTTCATTGCCTTCCACATATCAAATCATATAGGTACAGCATGTTAAAGCTGAAAGCTGACTCACGTAATGCAGAGCCTCACAAACTACAAAACAGCCCAGATTTCTGACCTTTCTGAAACCTTTGTTTTCAATGTTTCCTTTGAGTCCTTGACATTCTGTTTTATTGCTTAAGTTACGTCAAGCTTTTGTTTTTCCTCTTTTTTGCAACCAAAAATACCTTGCATAAGAGAGTAGTAATTTCAACATCTATTTGTGGAAGTAGTTGTGTTCTGTAATTCAGAGACTTTTTTTCTTTTTATCTTTCCTTATTAATGAGCTCAAGAAAAATACTTAATTACTATTATATTTTATATTAAGTCATAAATCCATCAAAAACTAAAGACTTTTCTTAATTTGTTTCTACTGTATTTTCATAAAAAATATAAATGCAGGTAAAAATTATATCTCAGTAAAGTCTATTAAATCAACCCATGACAATGTTTTTCAGATATTAAATTTAATTTCTCTTAATTTCTACTGCTAATTCTAGAAATGCATTTCTATATTTGAAGAATCTTTATTTTTGTATGGTTATTAACTTTGCTAAAATATTCAAAAATAGACTACCAGTACTTAATTTTACAATATTGTCTCAAATATTATTATTACTGCATATGGCATTTTATCTAGGTACAGTCCCTAAAGTGGACTATTCTTAAATGATTACCATATGAAATAAAATCCCTATTTTACATTATATTCTATTTGCAGAAATATGAATTGTACAAAATGATTAATTGTATATAAAGGAAGATTTTACTAATGATGGTTAAACTTTTTAAATTTTATTGTATTTTACTGTATATTATCTTATCCATCTGGGGAAGGAAGACACCTTGCACATCTTTTAACAGCCATCATTATTCAATTAAGTAAACTATTAGAAAAATAAAATTATCATGGTAAACTGCTGAATTGGGTCATTCTGAAAATCTTCTAATCATTTTCCTGGTTTGTTTTTAATTGTTGTACCTTATTGCCTTTTGTTTCCTTGGCTCAGCTACCCATCAATTCACAATTTATTATAATAACCTCTCAAGTCTCCTCCATATGTCTAGCTCCTGTCTTTCTTGTGACCCCCAAATCCAGTGCAACCTGAAACCTGTGCCCAACTCATTTTAAGAAAACACTGTTGGGAGTTATTCAAGGTTCTCCAAATTGGTACTAGGTGGTCCAATACAAACTACTTTTATAGAGTCAAGCGTTTTTTCTAATCTTCATAATAATCTTGTTAATTTATAAATTAGGTATAGTACAAGATTAACAATATCGAATAATAAGATAGAACAATTATAACAATATACTATAATAAAATTTGGTCTCTCTCAAAATATCTTACTGTACTGCACTTATGTGTCTTCTTGTGATGAGAGATGATAGAAAAGCCTAGTGACAAGATAAAGTAAGATAAACGAGGTATTATAAAGTAAAATAAGGGTTACTTGAACACAAGTCTGCAGTACTGCAATGGTTTATCTAATAACTTAGTTGACTACTAAGTGACTAATGGCAAGGAGAATCTACAATGTGGAGATGCTGGACCAAGGGATGATTTGGGTCTTGGCTTAGATGGAGCGAAACTGCATGAGATTTCATCTCATTATTCAGAATGGCCCACTACTTAAAACTTGTGAATTGATTATTTCTGGAATTTTTCACTTAATATTTTGGATTGCAATTGATAGCAGGTAACTGATACAACTGGCAAGAGAATCTGCAGATAAGGGAGGATCTACTGTGTGATTCTCTGATGAAACATATACGGGAGTGAGAAAAATAGGAGAGAGGAAGAAGCCTACAAACGTGCATGCAGATGAAGTCCAGCCTCAGCCTAAACTCCAGGGAATTTTAGCACTGGAAGGTCCTCAGAGCCATCTTACCCTGAAGCAAACTGTCTTACATACCCTGAGGGCAGTCTAAGGAAAAAATGCAATTCAAATGTTAGCAGTTTACACTCAGAAACTGGGAGATGTGTATCCTCAGATCAATAAAGGGAATCTTGGCAAGGCAGCGATAGTCTATACCAACCACCAACTTCTTCCAAAGGCAGAGTTTTGAGAAACTGCAAGGTTTCAGGTTTGGGTACAGGTTTCTAGAAGAAATTTGATTATTACAATCAGATTAATCTTGGTTGAATTCCAGCTCTGGAATTTAACTTTTGGGTTAACTTGGACAAATTATTTCACATCTATTGGGCCAATGTTACTGAACAAAGTGGCTCCAGCCACCTGCCACCATACATAAACAAAACACAATAATTGGTGGGGAAGGAAAAAGATTTTTATTGACAGTCTGTCCATTTGTGGATGTGGGCCTCCCATACTCCAAGCCATTCTCTTCTGCAAAACACAGAAATCTCCTTGTTCCCAAAAAGACTGAAATCCAAATGCATGCCCAGAGCCCCACCTCTATACTTATCTGTCCTTTTGAAATCCAAAGCTGCGACGCAAACAGGTCTCTGGTCTCTCCAGCTCCAGGTTCTCTCTCTCTCTGGAGCGCACACTTGCGGGGCTGAAATCTCCATTTCCCCGCTGCAGCTTCTTCCCACTCATGAGGCTGGGGCACGGTGCCAGATGACTGCAGCTTGTCGTGCAAGGGACTCTGTTCTCCAGACCCAGGCATCCAAGGTTGCTCATGCTCCCGGGGCCAGCAAAAGCTCCAGGCTCGCATATCTGCTGCCACTCTTAGAGCTAGAGAATGGGAGCAGTCCAGGACCCGTGCCATGTGGTGCGAGCCTGCTCTCGACGAACAAGCAACAGAAAGGCAAGAGTCAGGCCTAGCGAAGTTCTCGTGTCTCCCCAACTGGATGGGGTGAGAAGAACACAAAAAGTCCCCCAAATCCCATGTGAGATCGAAGTGCCCAAATTCCAAGCAAATCTAGGCTGGTGTTCACTATGCACATCAGACCGCAAGCATCTCTGCCCCTCCTCCTGCCGTCGTGATCCGCAAGCATCCGCCATGCGCAGGGGCACAGAGTCTCTGCTCAGGGTGGGCTGTCGTACTCACCTCCTCCATACACGTGTGTTGTGACCTTTTCAGCCTCTGAGCCACACTGGTTGCTTACCCTTCCCCAGGGTATCCGTATAGGAACCTGTCAAGCCCCAGCAGCAGCTTCAATCCATCACCTTGTGGTTTCTTGCAACTCCTCCCTCACTTCGGGGAGCGCAGCCATTCACGCCACCTGGGGTGCCCGGCGCCTGTCTACCCAGGAATCTGGCCAGATCTCTCTGTTACTCTACGATCATTCCTTTGTGATGATTATAGGAATTTAAACATTTTGTCACATAGTAGGCACTCATTATCTAATAAGCATTAATAATACATGTAAAATCAAGCACTTGGTGACTTTTCTATCTGTACCAATTCAAAGGACATTTATTTACTACACAAAAATAATTTAAAATAATTTAAAAGTAAATTTTTGCTGCAGCCTCGCAAAAGACAGAAAGAAAAAAAGAAAGAGAAAGAAAGAAAGAAAGAAAGAAAGAAAGAAAAAAGGAAAGAAGGAAGGAAGGAAGGAAAAAAGAAAAGAAGGCAAGAAAGGAAGGAAGGAAGGAAGGAAGAAAGAAAGAAAGAAAAAAGGAAGACTAGGGATTTATACATCAAATACATACCAAACTATTTTACCATCTTCATCTTCAAACTCTGTCCTAAAAATCTAAGCAACAATGCAGCTCCCTAAAGTCTCAGTCTTTCCTCTTTCTGGACGACCCCAAGCTACATTCCTTTATCAGGCCGTCTTGAATTTTTCTTTTTGTATTAGTTTGCTAGAGTCACCATAACAAAGTACCACAAACTTGGTGGCTTAAACAACAGAGATTTATCTTCTGACAGGTCTGGAGGCTATTTAAGTGTGACATCAGTCAAGATGTTGGTTTCTTCTGTGGCTGCCTTACGTGTTTCTTCACTCAGTCTTCCCTCTGCACGTCTGTGTCCTAATTTCCTCTTCTTATAGGACGCCAGTCAGGTTGGATTAGGGACACCTTCATCATCTTATTTTAATTTAATTACCTCCTCAAAGGCCCTATCTCTAAAATATGGTCACATTCTGAGGTACTAGAAATTAGACTTCAACACCTGGATTTGGGGGAAAGGGGGCACAGGTCCGCCCTTAAAGACTTAAACTTGTCCTGTAGCTAACATTTACCAGACATTTTCTGTTCTTTGCAGAGACTTTCTGTAGTTTCCAGTGTAAGTCTTATTGGCTTTTCTAACTTCACAACTTTTGCTTATTACTTTTTATTGTGATGGGTATAAAAATGGCCAAGGAGTAATCCTGATAAAGGAAAAACTCTTTTAGGTACTTCTTTGGCAGGTGAGAGTGAGTAAATATGAATGTTCATGAATTAAAATTTTTCCTATCACATCTTATAATAAAAATAAATTTTAAAATAATTTAAAATAGGTCTTATAATAAAATATCTCATTGAAATTCAACACTTGTAGTAGTAATGCATGTTGAAGTTGACGGTGATCTTCTTACCCAGGATGTGAGCAAGAACTGAGGACAGTATTGTTGACGGGAGAGACCTGGTTCTTCTTGCTGGTGCATGTAAAGAATTACAGATCAGCAAATCTATTAGTGTGTAATCAGTTCATTAGTGACCTGTTCCCATGGAAGAGAATGGGACTGGGTAGAGTGGGGGTGAAAGGCGAAGGTTCAGGGCAAAGCAGGGAGGCAAAAGTAAGAGCAGATGAAGACCAGGGTGGCAAGGCCCTGGGCAGCCTGAGGTTGGGTGGCCAGAGGCCCAGTGGCCCGGGAGCCAAGAGCATCAAGAGCGCCCTGAGTTCCTGAGAGAGAGAGAGAGAGAGAGCGAGTCCTTTGTTCCGAGGACTTATATAGTTGGTGGGATAGGAGGAAAAAAGTTACATATTGATTAATGGGTAAATGTGGTGTCAGCTTTCCTGGGGGAATGTGACTACCCAAACTTAGGCATGTGTGAGGGTCTGTTAGCCTGAATCCTTATCTTACTCCAGACTCCATTTATTCATCTTATTGTAAAACAAATATGTGACAGGGGACAGTTAATTAAAATTGAGGCACTTTCCAAGGTTATTTATGAGCTTTTCTGCTAGCATCAAGAACTCCCAAATAAAACAGATAGTGACCAAAGGTAGGCAATTAACCAAAGTGCTTTTATGGGCTTCTTCTTTGGGCACCGTGGACCCTCTCCCGCATTCCAGGCCTTGGGATGGAAGCACAGTTTCAAGGTTTTCTTTCCCAGATAGTGGAAACGCTACATAGAATTTCAAGGACTTCCCTACTTTCTTGCTAACAAAGTGTTTCTTGTGATGTTGGAACACCTGGCAATATTATCAGACTAGGCTCAGGACTGCTGAGTTAGCATGTGAGACCTGTCTCCTTCCTCCTCCCTGCCTCGGTTTACTATTTATTCTACCTAATTGGTAAAAGGTGTTTCCTGGCAACGAGGATACTAGATGCTGGCCAGTAACAGTATTGCAGTCTCAGAGTTCTTCCTTTGCTGTCTCCTGCCTCAGTATGACTATTTCACCTTTTCCTCAGGCAAAGGTTTGTTTTATTTTAATTTCAAGTCCAGAGTAGAAAATAGACTAAACAGTTATAGAGACGGTATTTCTTTTACAACATGTAAATTTCTTGCAAACAAGTAAGATTACTAGAAAGAAAGTTGCTAGATCAAGATTATTTTGTTTACACATGGACCATGTTTCAGAGAGCTTAGTGTTATATTTGCCTGTACCTGGTGCCTGAAGGTGGTGCAATTCTGGACAAACACAGCTCATTATGTTACTGGACAGGCCCCTGACCTTGAGCAGAGCTGCCTAGGGCCAGCAGCAGTGAGTGGGTTCTTGACTTTGTAAAGGAGAGATTTCACAACACGAGTCCAAGTAACTATGAGGATACATTTATTAAAGCTGGGGACAGTAAAACAAGGAACGGCTTAGTACAGAAGTAGCAACAAGACAGTCTGGATGGCTGCCTTAGCTCACTGGGAATTTGGAGAAAGGGGGGCTCTGGGGACAGGTTCAGGGAATCAACCTGGGACAAGCTGTCAGCTGCCCGTTGCCTTAGAGTTTAGAAGTCCTGTGCTTGTGAGGACAGAATTTGTGGGAAGAAGAAGGAAAAGGAAATGACTCTACTGTTCCCCAGAGGGAGAGCACTGGGTCCTTTGTCTTGAGGCTTTTATCTCTTTTTTGCAGGCAGGAATCTTAGGGAAGGTCCCAGAGGAGGATTTCAGCAGAATATTCATCAGTTCTCCAGGTGTGCGCTTTCAGATCCATGGTCTTTACTGATTGGTCAGTGACAGAGTAGGGGTCTTTATTCTTTGCAGTTGGTCCTGGCATCTCCCATCTGGTTTTACTGCTTTTCTGGCCTGGAGCTAAAGCAGGCCTGAGGCCTAGATATTATTCCCTAGGTGTTATCTCTACGAGGAAAGGCCGGGAGAGGAAAGGTCACCCTGAGGGTAAGGTTCTAATTTTCCTAGTTTTGCCTCCTGCTGAGCACTTGGGGCCTTCCACCCTGGTGACCACCTGCACCTGGCTGTCCATTCCTCAGCTATTTACATTTATGTGTTCAGCTATTTGTCTCAGTTTCCCTATTCCACTTGTCAAGGAATTTTCCTAGCTCCTTACTATTCTGTCTTAATTAGAGAGAGAGGATCCCTGATATATATATACACATATACATTTTTTTTTTAAATTGGGAGAGTCTGCTACTGGGCTGCCTATGAGGAAAAGAAGTCACTTGTCTGGGAAGCACATTGTATCCTCCAACTCAGAAAAGTGGAAATACCTTCTGAAAAGAAATAGTCTAGGGGTCAAAACCAAGAGTCAAACAATCAGGTGAGAAGTAGAGGGTATCAATTTATAAAATACTGAAAACCAGAGAGGAGAGAGAAAGAGAGAGAGAGAGATCTAAGACCAGTTGTTAATGTTTTAAGTTAATACGCATTTCTTTTGTAAGAGATGTTCACCATTATTCTTTTTATTTAATAAATAATTTCCCAAGGTCTGCCTGATTATTGCTAAATAATCCAAAGCTTTCCATTCCTTTATTTCTTTCCAGTATGAATTTTTAAAAAGAGCTCAATGGCTCAGACCCTTCAGAATCATCATTAACTTACCAGTCTTTATTTATTAATGTTTCTTCCTCACATCTTTTGCTTCCTTTTCTCCAAAGTATTTGTAAAATATTCTCTTCAAACCCTTTGGCTACCATGAATTATTTCTGCCTTTTTTTCTAGTACTGAAAAGCTACAAAAAAAGTAGTATCATTTTGTTGTATTTTCTTTCCTTTTTTCCCCATTTTTAATATCAGCTTTAATTATAATAAAAATAGAATCATAATCAAATTTTCATAAAATAATACTAATGACTTAACAGTACAACTTGTTATAATTTTCCATATATTTCCAAGCTGTTTGAAAAATATAAACATATAAGACCCATGCAATTTATGGTGGATATATCTGAATATATATAAATTTATATAAAATAGTATATTCACAGGTTGTTGGTGACACTGTACACTAACATTAGCAGCATGTACTAGAAATCTTTGACAAAGTATGTAAAACAGGTATTATGTTAATCTCTCTTAAAATACGTGCATATTGACTGGAATGGAGGCATAGGCCACCTATATTTCCCTTCTAGACTGAGGCACACCTTCTCCCTGTTTCTGGGAATGTTTACTAAGGATGTGTTCTAGCTACTTCACTCTCAGGAAATTGTCTTCAGCTGAAAAGAATATTTTTATTCAAAGTCACATCTCTCTCCCGGAGGTCAGTATGCATCCAATGACTGATTGGTATTGGAATATAAACTCCTGGTGCCCTTGCCTCAAGTTGAAAATATTCTGAAGCTCTATCCCATCTCTGAGCATCCATACAACCCATGGAAACCCTTGGTACAATCACGTCTTCTCTCTGTCCAATCTTGCTTCTTTCACTCTTTCACACACGTTAATCCTGAAGGCAGTTCCTTATAAATTTTCAGCATAAAAATCACAGCTTCATCATCTAATTCCCAGGCAAACTACCATAAAAGTGTTGGCATCAAGGATGGTCCAAGAAAGCAGACTCTAACACAGGATTTTTGACCTGGACCACTTGCTACTCAAGTGCAAAGTAAGATCCGATTTGTTGTTCATGCAACTGTTAAATTTTGCCAATTGTTAACATCTTATATTTGTCATAAGAGATGCACTGGCAGGTATAATATTTGCTTTTTTTTAAGTTCCTTGGAAGTGAAAATTATAAGAACAATTGTATCTTGCTATTTCTTTCTAGATGCCATTCATGTACTAGAAGACGACATTAAAATGCAGGAGGTGGTTAATCACAGAATAAAAGTAAGTGTTCAAGGCAGAAGTCCTTTCTGACAGCATAAAAAGAGACTCTTATGTCCTATAACCAGAGGGCAGAAAAACCTAAGGGAGAAGTTCATGACAATTATAAAGAGTAGAGTTCCAGGGCAGAGAAATCTAATGAAATGGACCAGGGTGTAATTATATGAGTAGCAAAGTTCAGGCAGCGTTAATTCTTTGTCCCTTCTAAATGAGTCACGTTTGCTGTGCCAACCATGATTGGGACGGAGTGAGGTATTGAGGCCAGGCTTAAGGACATGTATTTCACTGCGCTCAAAAGCCATGAGGTTCCAGACTCCACTGAATTTTCTCTGGACTTAGAAAAGGGCTCTCCTTACTGTCAGAGGGTAGAGCTACCTTCTTGCTTTAAGATATAGGAACCTCTGCCTTTCAAGACAAATGTGTACACTTAAGGATCAACCCGCACCTCCTCTCTTTGCCATCCACCAATTGCCATGGCCAAGTCATAACATAACCCCCGGGAGTTCCAGACATTCTCCTACAATACAGGTTATAGCACTCTGGCAGCGGTCTCAGGAAACAATATTAACATGCTCTTCTTGGAAGTTTGGGGTAAGTAATGGCCTGCAGTGCCAGGGATGTCCAACCTTTTGGCATCTCTGGACCACACTGGAAGAAGAAGAGTTGTCTTGTGCCACATATTACATACACAAACACTAAAACTGATGAGCAAAAATAAAAAAGATCTTAAATAAATTTACAGTTTTGTGGTGGACCACATTCATAGCCATCCTGGGCCACATGCAGCCTGCAGGCCATGGGTTAGACACTCCTGGTACACTATGTTAATAGACCTGCCTGTGGCTGACACTGAAAGAAAGCACCAAAAAGCTCAGAGAAGTAGGCATGTGAAAGTGGATATATGATGGAAGGCTGAAAAATCCACCAGTTACCTTTGTACTTCAGAAGGACCTGAACAGCCCCTCATTTACCAACATGGTAAAGAACCCACTAGCCAGAAAACACTAGCATTAGTCTAAACCTCAACAGTTGCTGTCCCCTGGAACAGGACCAATGGTAATAGATATTGATATAGAATGAAGCTCACTGACAGCAATGGAGATTGCACATGCCCCCTCCTTTTCCTCCTACCCCCACAGGAGAGGCCAGGTGGAAGTATGTAACCGTCAGAAGCAAGTGGAGTTAATATCATCCTAATGAAAGACAGTGTTGGATTGAAAGCCAAGAAAGCATGATTGCAAGAAGGTACGGATATGGCTAATAGAACACAGTCTCTAGGGTCAAGAAAGTTGGACAGGTATTGAAGTCTTGTTCAATTTGTACAATCAAGAGGGGAGGAAGAGATATAGAGGAAGAGGAAAGGAGAAAAAGAGGAAATAAGGGAGAAAATTATCAGGAAACTGAATTTCACTGTCTTAAAGTCATGATTCTTTGTCAAGTTTATGGACCTATGCCTATTTCCAGACCCTGATTGACAGAAGGAGATATCAAGTTCTTAGAAGAAAGAAGCCAGCAAAACAACATCAAAAATATATGGTCCATGCCCTGTGGCATTTCCACTGTTGCACTGATATCTCTGACTTTTATCTGTGGCCACATGTAGTGTAATCTCATTTCACCAGATGATAGAGGAGAAAATGAGTGCGTGGTAAATGGAGGCAGCCTGGCTTCCTCACCCAGGTATCTGGGTAACAACGGGACACAGTTTTCCCACAACCTTGAATGGGCGTGATAGGTAATGTTCTCATAGCCTTGAGACTGGTCCAATAAACTGTTCCCACAACATGAGGTGGGCTCGCATGCACAGAATCATGCTATGTTACATAATTTTTTTTGGCTCTTTGCCAGCTTTATTTGTTTCTGGTACTTAAGGGGCTTCTCACTAGGGAGACACGCAGCTTTCAGCGTGCTTGGTTTGCCCACCCGTGAATACAGGCATGTCAAGTATCCCATGGCTCCACGCATTTTCTTCCACCTGTCTGATTATTGTGAACCTGTCAGGCTTTAACTGGCTGCAACACAAAGAGAAAACTTTGTTCAGAGATGGATTGGCCCCACACGTGAATACAAGTGAAAATGTTCTGTTGCTGTACTTGTTGTTCCACTGAAGACAACAGTAAGGGGTATTTTTTAATGAGCAAAGCATCAGGTGACATGCTTAGTCATCACTTTGTATAGAAAGAGAAGTAGCCCAAAGTGAAAATATTTAAAGACACATGAAGTGATAAGTGGTGTGGCTGGTTGGTCCAGGCCTGGAAAAAGAAACATTTGAAAATTAGGGATAAGATGGTAGAGAGTATAGTTGATGGCGTTACTGAAGTGGGCACAAAGGAAGAGGTTCTTTGTATTTTTTATTAGCCCCCACAAAAGAGTCGCCACTACAGAAAGGGAACTAAGTGGACATAAGAACCCTGAAACACCAATCCAAAAGAACCTATGCACACCAATGTTCATAGCAGCACAATTCACAATAGCCAAGTGCTGGAAGCAACCCAAGTGCCCATCAGTAAATGAGTGGATCAAAAAAACTATGGTATATTTACACAATGGAATTCTATGCAGCAGAAAGAAAGGAGTTTCTACCCTATGTGACAGCTTGGATGGAACTGGAAAGCATTATGCTAAGTGAAATAAGCCAGGCGGTGAAAGACAAATACAATATGATCTCACCTTTAACAGAGACCTAATCAATAAAACTAACAAGCAAACAAAATATAACTAAAGACACTGAAATTGAGAACAGGCTGACAGTGACCAGAGGGGAGTGGGAGGGGCTTATAGGGGAAAAGGGTGAAGGGTTTGCAGGAACAATTATAAAGGACACATGGAAAATAACAAGGGAGGGGTGGAAACAAGGGAAGGAGGTGGGGAGGGCTAGGGTTGTGGGGAGGGGTGGGGGCAAAAGCAGAAAACTGTGCTTAAACAACAATAAAAATGTTAAAAAAAAAAAAAAGAAAAGAAAGGGAACTAAACAGAAAGACAGAATTGATTGACTTCTAATTCTGACATGATCAGCCAGCCTCTGTCATTTTCTACTGCATGTAGTCACAATAAATTCATGAAATATTCATGGAAGTAAAGGTATGAATGGTACCAACTTCATGTTTCCACTCAACAAAGCTAATTTAGTCCTAAGTGTGGGGGCTCCACCCACAGAGCTCCCCTGGGCCACTGCAGATGAGAATAATTCTACCAAGACATGATCTGCTTGGGGAGGAAAGGTAGCCAATCTCTCAGAGGAGAAGGGTCTTGAGCCTGCTCAATGGGCTTTTATTGGGTTTAGTTTCCATAGGAATGCAGGGAATATATGTAAAACTCATCAATCATTGTGAAGCAGTAATGATCAAACAATAGATAACATTCAAAGAGCTATGAGGGCTTATTCTGAGTCAAGGCCAGATAGTCAAAGGGCCATAAAACTTTGGAAAACAAATTCATTTTATGCTTGGACCTTTATAATTTAAACTGAGGGTATTCTTAGCAAAGCAGGTTTCACAGGATTTTATGCATTCTTTCTTACGCCTGATTGTCCCCAGAAACCGCCCATTCCAGCACAGGGCCACACCTGCCTCCGGCATTGTTTCAGGCTTAAAATCAGGCGGGGGATGTAGGGAGCCACGAGATCAGGAGACTTTTTACAGATAGAATGTGGACTCGGGCTATGACAAAGCTGAGGGGTGAAGGTCCATCACCCCCTTTTCTATAGTCCCCTAAGTCCTTCCCTGATGGCCTCTTCATGACCATGCCTGTTGTCCCTCCTTTGAGGAATCTTACCTGTCATTGGCTAACCAGTCAATGGGGCCAAGCAGGGTGGAGTAAAGGGGGTGGGGGCACAGCCACTGATCTTCCTTGAGGATAAGTCTTGTCTCCTTAGTGGCTTATGGTCCCAAGGTTTTTTTACTCAGTGTTAGCCATGGAGGGGTTACAGTTTCTGAAAACAGGCAGAGCAGTTCCCAACACTCTTACTATTGTTAAACATCCAACTTGCCAGCCACAAAGGCCAACGCTAAGTCCTAATATGACATCTTACCTAAAGAAAACGAATCAATTATTTGGTGATACATTGATTATATTTGACTTCTTCCACCCTGAAAAAGCCAAGAGTTAATTCTGAATAGAAAGAATACACAATCTAGGGTACAGGTTTGTCTTTTCTAAATCACTATTTAAACACCTTAAAAGCATTAAATCCATTGAAAAACTCAGCGTGGCACTGCCTTGGACAAAGGCACCGATATATAGAAAAGAGGTGCGGTAGGAGGCTTATGACCACTGAATGTCCTGGTCTGATACCACACCTCCCAGCAGCTCTTGATTTGCCATGTCCTCAAGGGATAGAATGTACACACACACACACACACACACACACACACTCACATTTATCCAGAAACCAGGCTTTGAAGGAAGAGTTAAAATCCTATATATAGTTTCATCAAATGCTTACATTATTATTTTAAGAAAAATTAAGTAAATTCCCAATATTGAAACACATAAACAAAAGAGTAAGAATTTCACCTTTGGTCTACTTTGACTTACTATTTTTTCTTTCCACCATGAATCGCTGCCTTTCCGTACTTGCACCTGGATCAAAGGACTGAACAAACAACAGTAGTAAGTAGTCTCTCAGGAATAGGTGACCAAGATTGCACTTTAAGGCCTCATTTATAAAATTAACCTAAATATCCACCTTTAGGGAATTAGGTGTATAAAATATGGTATATACACATGATACATGAGCATACAAACATTTAAAGATTTTTTTTTGATTGACTTACCCAGGTTATAGTTAGTAAGTAATAGCATCTATCCTAGAACATGGATATTTGCTATCCAATCCAATGAGCTCTCTGCCAGATAGCTCTGGATTGGTCTTGATGTTTCTCCTTAGACATTGCACATCAGCACCATCACCCTTCCATCCCTGATGCATGCCATGCCATTCCAAATTAAGTATTTTAAGTTGACAAATGTACTCAAGTTCTGATTAGTAAGAGCTATATGTGAATATAATTCACAAATAAATTTCATCTCTGCTATTTTTAAATACTAATTCACTTTTAATTTTGTTTTTTAAAGTGCATAATGGCATGAAATAATAATCACTATATAACAATATGTAAAAACTAAGAATAAATAAAATGTATAGCATGGTCTCATTTGTAAACATATAAACACTGAATATTAACCATAATATGATGAACTTGGGTGTACATTTTATTTCTTCTTATACTTTTCCATATTTTTCAAATAGTTTTACAATTTTGTAATCTGAAAAATAAGAACTATCTTAAGACAAAAGTAAAGTAAGCAAGAAAGAATAAAAAAATAATAAAACAAGTTAAATAATAGAAAACCCTACCCAAGATCTCTTGCGTACCTGATGTGAAACATTTTAAAGACATTTTTGGAAAAGGAATTACTTTGTTGAGCATATTTCTATAATCTCCAAGTGAATTGGAGCAAATAACATTTCTCCTAAATAAATGCTGGCAAAGTAACTCTCCAGGGAACAAAATTTCTTTAAAGCAAAAACAAGGGCCCATTAGGATTTACAAAAAACAAAAAAGTTGGTACAATAGGTCAAATGTAAACAGAAATTGTTTCTAAGGCCTGATATTGCCTCCCTCAATCTTACTCCTCTCTATTCTGCATTAGTTTACCAATGAGTAAAAATGAATATTTGTCACACCCTTTCTCGATTAACAAGAAGTTAGAGCTCCACCAAAATGTATAATAAGAAATAAGTAAGGACTTAAATAAGGCATCTATTACTTAGAAAGTCCCTTTGGTTCATACTTTTCATTCTGTGTTCTACCCAAGTGATACAGCTACTCCTTTGAATTCTAGCACAAATGGCATAAATAAATAATACAGTGGACACATTGCGTGATAATGATACATATTATCTTTTTTAAATATTTTCTTTATTTTTAGAGAGAGGGGAAGGAAGGGAGAAAGAGAGGGAGAGAAACATCAATGTGTGGTTGCCTCTCATGGGTCCCTCTAGCCTGCAACCCACCCACGTGCCCTGACTGGGAATCTAGCCTGCAACCCTTTGGTTTGCAGGCCGGGGCTCAATCCACTGAACTGCACCAGCCGGATGTGCATTACCTTTTCATTTGATGATACTTTGTAGGAGCTATTATCAAAGGTCTCAATCACTTCTGGTTTCCCCCTACCCCTTACATACATTTCATTATTGCAGTAGCTTTGCTCATCTGCATAGTTGACAAGTTTTGATATGCTAATAAATACTCTTTGTTACCTGAATAACCACTTTCAAGTTTAAAATAGCTTTGAAGTTACTGCCACATTAAAATAAGCCATGAAAATCAGAAGGCAAGAAAGTGCTTGTTTAATTTCTAATATATTTAATGAAATTTTACCAGACCAGTTAGTTTCACAACAGAAATCCATTAACATAGTCAAAATAGGATACACTTGAAGGAGTGTTCCTTCATAGAGGGTTATTTACAAAGAGTTCAGTACCCTGGAGTTATTAGTTTGCTGGGCGAAGGTTAGAGGAGAAAGACTAGTTTCTATTTTGCAATAGGATCCAAGAGGAAAGAATCCTACTGAGTTAACAGCCTTGGAGGGAATGATTTCACTCATATGTGGAATCTAATGAACAAACTGAACTAACAAGGAAAATAGAGACAGACTCGTAGATGGAGATCAGGATGACAGCTAGTGGTGGGGGGAGACTAGGGGGTGGAGGGATTGAGCAAAATGGAAAAAGTACACAGAGACATGAACAGCGTGGTGATTGCTGGAAGTGGGGATATAAGGGAACTAAATGGTGATGGAAAAAAATGCACTAAAAAGTCCTGGCTGGTGTAGCTCAGTGGATTGAGTGTGGGCTGGGAACCAGAGGGTCCCGGTTCAATTCCCCATCAGGGCACATGCCTGGGTTGCGAGCCGGGTCCTCAGTGAGGACCATGTGAGAGGCAACCATACATTGCTGTTTCTCTCTCTCTCTGTCTCCCTCCCTTCCCCTCTCTCTAAAATAAATAAATAAAATCTTTAAAAAAAAATACACTAAAAAGTCTTCAATTGAGAGACACAGCCAACCAAGGCATCCTAGCAGGCCCAAAGCCAGGTTAAATATCCTGACCTTTGACTTCCTGCTATGGTTACCCATTTTCAAAATCCAGCCTGATACAGAAGACACAATCTAAAAAGTTCATATTCTAAAAAGTTCAACCTGTCAGGACAGAGAACAGGGAGAGAATGATGAAATGTGTATCTGAGGGCACCAGCCAAAGGAAAACATCCCACACAATTAGTGCACACTTTTTTCCTCCAATCTGAACATAAAAGTATAATGATAATAATTACAATAATAACAGTTTATATTTGGGTAGATCTTTGGTTGATTTATACGTATTTTCAGAGAATTCAGACTACCTTTTTTTATGATGTCTTCATCTAATACAATGTGATATGATATCCAGAGTGGAATTTAATTTTCTGGGTGCTTGCCAATTGAAAAAAAACTCCTAGATTTCCAAGAATAAAGTAAGCAAAAATAATGTGTGCTCCATATTGTACATTTGTTTAACCAGTAAAAAAAAAAAAAACAAACCAATATTTTTAAGGTTTAATTTTAAATATTTCAATATTTTTCATATTCCTATTTAGTAAAGCAGTTATATAAAGTTTTCTGTGAAAAACAATAGTTCCCAGCCCCACTCTCCTCATTTATCCCTCTCTAATAGAGTTTATCTTCTCCACTTTAGATAACATTTGTATATTTTGATTTTTTGATTGTCAAACTTCATACATTTATTATTGTGCTAAAACTTCTAAAACTGCCAGACCAGGTACCTAAAACAACATAAATTTATTTTTCTCACAATTCTGAAGACTGTAAGTCCAAGATCAAGGTGTAGGTAGGTTTGGTTTCTTCTGGGGATTCTTTCCTCGACTTGTAAAGGACCACATTGTCACTGTGTCCTCAGATGGTCACTTCTCACTCTCTGTCCTAATATCTCTTCTTAAAGGACATCAGTGATATTGCATTAGGGCCCAACCATATGGTCTCAATTTACCTTAATTTCCTTTTTAAAGGCCCTATATCTAAACACAGTCACCTTCTGAGGTACCAGAGACTTCAACTATGAATTTTGGACTTCAACTATGAATTTTGGAAGGACACAATTCAGCCCATAACAGATATGATCTATTTGCATTTTACTAGTAAAAGAGATAGGATCGCTTATTCTTTATTTTCCCAGTAGCTTCACACAAGCATTCTTTCTGCTTTCTCATGTGTCCAATGTAGTTATATTATAATATGCTTAAATCAATATTAATGCACACATTATTTTTTTATTTTTAACTTTAATATATTTTAATGATTATGCTATTACAGTTGTCCCATTTTTTTCTCCCCTTTGTTCCCCTCTGCCCTGTACCCCTCCTCCCACCATCATTCCCCCACCTTAGTTCATGTCCATGGGTCATACATATAAGTTCTTTGGCTTCTCCACTTCCCATACTATTCTTAACCTCCCCGTCTATTTTGTATTTATCATTTATGCTTCTTATTCCCTGTACCTTTTCCTCCATTCTTCCTCTGCCCCCTCCCTGCTGATAACTCTCCATGTGATTTCCATTTCTGTAACTCTGTGCCTGTTCTAGTTGTTTGCTTAGCTCATTTTTGTTTTTGTTTTTTTAGTTTCGGTTGTTGATAGTTGTGAGTTTGTTGTCATTTTACTGTTCATATTTTTTGTCTTCTTTTTCTTAGATAAGTCAGTTTAACATTTCATATAATAAGGCTTAGTGATGATGAATTGCTTTAACTTGACCTTATCTGGGAAGCACTTCATTTGGCCTTCCACTCTAAATGATAGCTTTGCTGGGTAGAGTCATCTTGGATGTAGGTCCTTGCCTTTCATGATTTTGAATACTTCTTTCCAGCCTCTTCTTGCATGCAAGGTTTCTTTGGAGAAATCAGCTGATAGTCTCATGAGAACTCCTTTAAAGGTAACCGTCTCCTTTTTTCTTCCTACTTTTAAGATGCTCTCTTTATCTTTAATCTTGGGTAATGTAATTATAATGTGCCTTGGTGTGTGCTTCCTTGGGTCCAACTTGTTTGGGACTCTCTGAGCTTCCTGGACTTCCTAGAAGTCTGTTTCCTTTGCCAGACTGGGGAGGTTCTCCTTCATTATTTGTTCGAATAAATTTTCAATTTCTTGCTCTTCCTCTTTTCCTTCTGGCACCCCTATGAATCAGATATTGGAATGTTTAAAGTTGCCCTGGAGGTTCCTAAGCATTCCCCTCATTTTTTTGAATTCTAGTTTCTTCATTCTATTCTGGTTGAATGTTTATTTCTTCCTTTGCTCCAAACCATTGATTTGAGTCCCAATGTCCTTCCCTTCACTGGTGTTTTCCTGTACAATTTCCTTTATTTCACTTTTCATAACCTTCACTTTTCCCTCTATTTTGTGACCATACTCAACAATTTCTGTGAGCATCCTGATTACCAGTGTTTTGAACTGTGCATCTGATAGGTTGGCTATCTCTTCATCACTTAGCTTTATTTTTTCTGGAGCTTTGATCTGTTCTTTCATTTGGGTCATATTTTTTAAATCAGGGTGCTTATTAAATAGTAAAGGGTGGAGCCTTAGGTATTCTCCAGGGCAGGGCTACCCATGTCACTGTATTGTGGTGCTATATGTGGGGGAGGGGTCTGAGAAAGAACAATGACACTTCCTCAGCTCTCTGCCAGCTTTCAGTCACCTCCTCTGCCACCCACAAGCAAATTGGGCCCTTCTGATATTGATTCCTGGGTGGGAGAGCTTGTGTACATTCTAGCACCCTGTGGGTCTCTCCAATGAACTCTTCTGTGAGGCTGGGAGTTTCTCCTGCTGCCTCAGCCTCCAGAGGTTTTTTTCAGTCAGAGGTTTTGATGATGTATTCCCCCTCGTTGGAACCATGGGTTGGGTCGTCTGTCTCGCTCTCCAGTTGTTCCTCCTGGTTTATCCCCCGCCCACTCTGCCAGCCATGGCCTCACCCACCCTGGTCCTCCAGTCTCCACCTTGCACTTGATCCTCTCTGCCCTGGCTGCCCATCTCCACCCCTCCTACTGGTCTGGATGAATGTTTCTTCTTTAACTCCTTGGTTGTCAGTCTCCACACAATTCAATTTTCTGGCAGTTTTGGTTATTTTTTGTTTTTAAATTCTTGTTGTCCTTTTGGTTTGTGTGAGGAGGCAAAGTATATCTACCTATACCTCCATCTTGGCAGGAAGTCCCACATTATTTCCCACATTATTTTTTTTTAAGATTTTATTTATTTGTTTTTAGAGAGATGGGAAGGGAGGCAGACAGAAAGGGAGAGAAACATCAATGTGTGGTTGCCTCTTGAACGCTCACTACCAGGGACCTGGCCCACAATGCAGGCATGTGCCCTGACTGGGAACTGAACCCATAACTCTTTGTTTCACAGACTAGTGCTCAAACCACTGAGCCATACCAGCCAGGGCTAATGTTCATATCATTAAGATCATGTAAACCTATTCACAGTCAGCTATAAAATTATTTTTTACTTACCTGAAAAATACATTATTTTCTCTGGAGTTGAAAAGCTATCATTTTTGTTTAGTTTTCTGAGGAATTATATATATATATTTTTAATTTATTTTTAGAGAGAGGGGAAGGGAGGGAGAAAGAAAGGGAGAGAAACATTAATGTGTGGTTTCCTCTCACATGGCCCTCACTGGGGACCTGGCCTGCAACCCAGGTATGTGCCCTGACTGGGAATCGAACCGGGATCCTTTGGTTCCCACGCTCAAACCACTGAGCTATACTAGCCAGGGCTGAGCAACTATATTATTTTACCTCAAAAGGGTCTTTGTTAATTTTAAAACATCCTATGAAAACATTCAGAAACATATGAATTTCACAAATTTTATCTTCCTGGGGCAGCCTCCTGTGGGCCTTCTGACCTGCTCCAGGCCAGTGTGTCATCTGTTCCTCCCGACCTTCTGGGATCTGCTTTTACTGACTCTCCGAGTATTCTTCTTGCCCCTTTTTTGTTTGGGTCACTTAGATCCTATATCCCATGTTCTGGTGCTAATTCTTGCATTTCCTCATATTGGTGAAGCACCTTCTCCACTAACCTCTTTAGAAGGATAATGTAAAAGATAATATTTTTGAGACCTTGAATTTGTAAAACTTCATCCTGCTTTCACATATCCTACCTTTACACACAGCAAAAATGCAATTCCAGTTGGAAAGTATTATTCTTCTGAATTTTAAAGGCATTTTTTCCTTGCATTCTCAATTCTAACATTGCTATTGAGAAATCTAAAGTGAGGCTTCATTGAGACTTTGTGTGTTATGTTATATCTTTTCATCTTTCTCTCTGGAAACTTGTATAATTTTTTAAACTTATTTTTTATTGTTGTTCAGTTATGAGTCCCTGTATTTTCAAATTTTGTACTCCTGAGTTTTTTTAATCTTCTTGTTAGGTGTTGTGTAGTTACAACCTGTCTAATTGGAAAATTATATCCTTTAGTTATAGGACTTTATAAAGAAACATTTCATTGGTCATTTCTTCTTCTGTTCTTTGTTCTCTCTGTACTTCTTGATTTGTTTATTAAATCTCATGAACTGGTATTAGTATTTTTTAAATTGTATTTTCTGTCTCATGCATTTTTGTTCTTTTCTAGAACTGTTTTCAACTTTATTTTATACATTTCAATTAGGAACTATCATTTTTTTTTAATTTCTAAAAGTTATGTTGTGGCATACAGCTTTTTGCAAATATGTATAATCTTGTTCTTGTTTTATAGTTCTAATCATACATTTCTTGACTCTTAGGCTAATGAAGATAATGGTTCTTTTTTCCCCAGAAGAGTCTTTCCTTTTTCTAAGTCGAGTTTTTCTTTTCTTGCTGTTGTTAATGGTGGTTCTCCAATTTTCAGGAAAGAAGCTTCCCTTTATATCTGGCAATCCTTTAGTCTACTCATATGTACCTATCAGTGGCCATGCATTGACTTTGATGCCATGAACCTGTGAGTGGGGTCATTCCTTTGGGGAAGCACAAATGTCACATTAGTTTGTTGTATCTTTGGATAGTTTTTAATTTTCTGCAGACATCGTCACTTTTACATCCCTGTCCTCTGACCATTCAATTTTATAGTCACAAGGCCTATGTAGTGGGGCTATATGAATGATCAGCTATTTCAAAATAAGTATTTCCTGCAAATTAAAACCACAATGACATACCACCTCACACCAGACAGAATGGCCATAATCAACAAAGCAACAGATAACTGTTGGAGGGGATGTGGAGAAAAGGGAACCCTACTGCACTGTTGGCCAGAATGCAGACTGGTACAGCCACTGTGGAAAACAGTATGGAACTTCCTCAGAAAAATGAAAATGGAACTGCCTTTCAACCCAGCAATTCCACTACTGGGATTATACTCTAAGAATCCTGAAAAACCAATTCAAAAGAACCTATGCACTCCAATGTTCATAGCAGCACAATTCACAATAGCCAAGTGCTGGAAACAACCTAAGAGCCCATCTACAAATGAATGGATCAAGAAACTATGGTACATTTACACAGTGGAATTCTACACAGTAGAAAGGAAGAAGGAGCTTATACCCTTTGCAACAGCATGGATGGAACTGGAGAGCATTATGCTAAGTGAAGTAAGCCAGGCAGTGAGGGACAAATACCATATGATCTCACCTTTAACTGGATCATAATCAACAAAAGCAGAAAGCAAGAGAAACATAACCAGAGACATTGAAATTAAGAACAGTCTAACAATAGCCAGAGGGGAGGAGGGAGGCTGGGGAGGGAGGTGGGGTTGGAAGGGAAGGGAGGAGGGGAGGGGAGAGGATGCAGATAACTGTAATTGAACAACAACAAAGTAATTATTTAAAAAAATTAAGTATTTCCATACATAATTCTCCCCACCCCCAGAATATTTATCTTTTCCCTACTCTTCAATTTTCCTTTGAGAAACTATCATTCTTCTGACACCCGAGATTAGACAGTAGACTTTTCTCCTGTCTCCACTTTATAGCTTCATCTAATATGCCAATAAATCATACTATTTCTTCTCTTAAATATTCTCTTAAAATTTGCACTTTATCTGCTTTCTTGGTATTTCCATTCTGGTTCATTGGCATGCCACTGAAATTCCAGCTCAGTAAACATGAGACCATTCAATAAATGTGTGTTATATTATCCAAATTATAGATTTCGCACACTCAGTGTTCCATTCAGAAGTGAATGCTAAAAATGTTTCGACCTCAAATTAAAGTATAATTTGCTGCTATTAACACAATCTATGTATCACATTTTTTGATATTTGAAAGTGGAAGGAGAGAAAACATGAAGAAAGTAAATAAATAGTCAGCGTTTTGTTATTAGTATATCATTGATTAAATCCATATGGACTTTGAAAAACACTTGCCCCAGATTAATTACTTAACCCATGCATCTATTAAGGTAAAAGCATATTACTGCTTATTCAACATCGATTAGTTTATTCAGTACCTACTATGTGTCACTTATTGTGTTGGTGTTTGGTTGGATTGTACTTGGATAAGGATACAAATTTGAGCAAGAAAATTAGAATGTGACCTCCCAATCTCCCAAGTGTCATTAGAATGACAAGCTTTTATACAACAAGGTGTGATATGGTGTATTAAGTGCTATAATAGAAGTAGGGACGAAGCACAAAGATGAAGAATATCATTTTAAATTCTATTCAGCTAGACTTCTTAGGGAAGCAAGTGTTTGAAATGAGTATGGATATTATGCACTTCAAGCAAAAGCATCAAATAATGAGTTGAGATAATATGTTTAAGTCACTATGTGCTTAATTATTTTTTTAAATTTTATCTTTGTATTTCTATCACCTGGGATAGATCATAGCTGATACTATGTACCTATTAAATGTTATTAAATATTCATTCCATTCATTAATTCAAACAAATGGACCATATATGTTAGTTAATAATGAAAAAAATACAATGTGATATGCTTTTTTATAAGTTTCATTTATCTTTACTTTTGACCATGCTCTATATGCTGTAGTCCCCGCCCTCAGAATGATGAATAGCCCTGTTGAAAAAGACTGAGACTCAGGCTAACAGCACATAATAGAACAATCTGTACAGTAGGTTGCAAAGCAGAAGGTTTTGTAGAAAGGGCTCTGAACCAGAAGTCAGGAAACCTAGGTTCTATTCCTAGACTTTCTTTTAATTAGCTTTGTGACTTTTTTAGAATCAATTATCATTTCTATGTCCCATGTTCTTAATCTAAAAGAGTGACTTGCACTAGATAAGGACTAAGTTTCTTTTCAGCTGCTAAGTTACATGTCAGTAAAATGACAAATGGGCAATTTCTCCTGCTTCTATTCCTTTATAATTGTGTCTGGCAAAGTATGACCTTTGTTCCTAAGGTCCACACAGAAGCCAACTTATTTCTCTTCTGAACTCCCATGGAATTGTATTTCTAGCACTCCTAAGGTAATATGTAGAATAAGATTTAGAGTATAGGTTCTGGAGCCAGAATGCCTGATTTTCGATTCAACTCCATCGCTTCTTTACTAGCTGTATAATCTTGGAAAAGTTATTTTAATCATTTTGTTTACAGGTTTTCTCATCTATTTATACAACTCTTGGAGAAAATAAAGAAAAAAGAACCTCATTTTATGAGTCCAGAATTACCCAGATAACAAAACCAGACCCAGTTACTATAATAAAAGAATAGTAAAGAATAGTAAAAAGAATAGTAAATAAATATATTTATTTATGGTCATGGATGCATAAATCCTTATTAAAACATTAGCAAACCTAATCCAGTATTATGTGAAAGGAAAACCATGAACAAATTTATTTTGGTATGGCATACTGGTTTACTATTCAAAAATTAAATAATGTATTTTGCCCTATTACTAATGTAAAGAAGAAAAATTACGTTATTTTGTAAAATACAAAAAAATAATTACACAAATCAAATATTCATTTATGATAAAAATGCTCAGCATATTAATAATAAAAGGGAATTTCTTCAACCTGGTAATGGTAATCTAGGAAAAATATAGAGCTAACAACATACGTAAGGGTAAAAGACTGCATGCTTTTCCTTTAAGAACAGCAAACATGGAAAGAATGTTCATTTTTATCACTTCAGTTAAACATTGTGTTAGAGACACAAACCACTGCAGTAAGGTAAGAAAAATAAATAAAAGTCTTACAAATTGAAAAAGAATTAAAGTCATCTTTGTATGTAGAGTATAGCAACATTTTCATTCAAAAATAAATAAAGAAATAATCAAAGCAAGGAAACTACAGAAGATCTACTAGTCAGTTTAGCAAGATTGCATAATACAAGGTCAAAACAAATTTGATTGTGTTTTTATATACTAGTAAGGAACAGTGGGAAATAGAAACTTTTACAAAACACTTTATAATAGCATTAAAAAATATTACATATTAATTCACAAAATACTCTGCAAATTACAAAGAACTTCTAAGAGAATTTAAATAACTGAATAAATGAAGAGCTATACTATGCTTATTTATCATAAGCTGATAAATATCCCCAATTGGTCTATAAATTCATTGCAATTCTAACAAGAATTTTTCTGTAGGAATTAACAAGATGATTCTACTGTTTATTTGGATATACAACAACTCTGGTTTTGGAAAAACAGTTTTGAAAATATTAACACAGTAGGAGGACGTAGACTACCTCCTCTTGACATTTATAAAGTTACCAATATGAAGATACTCTTATAGTCAAAAATGGATAGTACTGATGTAAGGATATAGCTATAGATAAGTGGAGCAGAACACAGAATCCAGAAATAGACCTACATATTTATTATGGTCAATTAATTTTTAAAAGTTACCAAGCTACTTTAATAGATAAAAAAGTTTTTCTCAATAGATGATCCTGGAAAAAACTAGATATTTGTATGGAAAAAATAAACTTTGACCCTTATGTCATATATATAAATTGACTCAAAATGACTGACAGATCTACATATAAGTGTTAAAACTAAACCTAAATTAAAATCATAGAACAAAATATAGGAGAAATACACAAGGCTTTGGGATAGGGAAAAAATTCTTAGGACATAAAATGCATGGACATAAGAAACAATTGATAAATTGAACTTCATCAAAATGACAAACTTAAACTCTTCAAAAAAGTCTATAAAGAAAATGAGACGGCAAGCCACAAACCAGGAGAAGGCATTCACAATATATGTATCAATCTTTGAACTTGAATGATAAATATTTAAAAACTACTGTTACAACTCAAAAGTAAGTAAATGACCTAATACAAAATAGGCTAGAGATTCCAACAGATGACTCACAAAAATGTGAAGAAATGTACATGAAAATATTCAATGTCACTTGTTATCAGGGAAATACAAATTAAATCTACAGTTAGATACCAACACATACTCATTAAATAACTGACTTGGTAAAGATCAACCATTCCATCTATTGGTGAGGTTGTGGAGCGACTAGAACTCTCATTCCTTGCTAAGGGGAATATAAATTCTACAACCACTTTGCAAAACATTTTTGGCTGTTTATTAAATAATGCGTATATAATAAAACCTAGTAATTGCTATCCTAGGTATTACCCAAGAGAAATGAAGATACATGTTCCAAAAAGGCTTATAAACAAATCTGTCTAGGATCTTTATTCAGACATTAAGGATATACCCTAAGATTGCTTTTATATGAAACCCTAGAAAAATCTAAATTCATAGAGAAAAAACAGCTTAATGATTTCCTGGGGTTGATTGTAAAGGGTCGAATTGACGGGAAGGGACATAGAGAATACTTTGGGGTGATGAAAGTTTTCCATATGTTGATTGTGGTTTCTCATTACAATATACACTTTAATGGAGACATTTTATCTTTTGTAAATAAAACTGAATTAATTTAATTCAAAAGTTTTTTGTTTTGTTTTGTTTTTTTTTGTATGTGATCTTAAAAGAAGTCAATTAATTACCTCCAAATTTATCACATCCTTTCTTCTTATGTGGTGTGAACTTGAACTGGGAGAGTCCTGAAGCTGGGCTGGTCTTAGCCCCATTCTCAATACGATCACATACCACAAATCCAAGATGCCTCATAATGGAAGCCTCAGACTTAGTGGAGGAAAAAAAAAACTGTGTCCTCAAATGTATCAGCATTCATTCTGTCTTATTCATTATGAAAATAAATTTGTTTATATTAAAATTTGCATTTAGAAGATATATTCTGCTTAAGCTATTCACTCACTATACTATATTTGAAATGAGCATTATCTGTTTGAATATTTTAAAAATTAGAAATGTTTATAATTCTAGAAGTGACCTATGATAATATTCAATCTCACCTGAAATATATTTTCATGGGGATTTATAGAGATTTATAAAGAAATTCTATTCAAAATATAATTTGAAATTCAAATTATTTCCAACAGTTTTCCCCATCTTTTTTCTGTTCCAAACAATTATGTCCTTTGCTGAGTCCATGAGCATGGAATTAATCATGAGGCAGTACCCATGGCACTATATAGTGTAGGGTATACCAGCCATATAATTATCAATCATTTTCCCACTTAAAACATTAATTTTCCCTTTCTTTCCATCAAGTAAAAGACATCATAGAATTTTTTAATGATCATGTTTCCTCTTATTGAAAGTGTTTGCACATTATTGTAAAAGTCAAAACTCAGGCAAGTTCTACTGATACTCTATCAGAAAATAACTTAGAAACTAAAGCAGAATATATTCAGCTTTTTAAGCCATAAAAGTGACAATCACATAGTATGTGGTGTTGGCTGTCTCTAATCTTTAATTTGCTAGCCAGACAATATATTTGTGATGCCCAGCTTAGTAATACAAATATTAAAGTGACTTAGTTGGACTGGATGTCTTACAATCTGCTATATTTATTTATAGATCCAATTCTAAAACCTTTGGTAAATTGAGCATTAATCTTGACTTTCTTGTCACATATTTTTAAAATCTACATTTATGACTTAGTATAATATCCATTTGTCAATTATTCAAACTTCAACATTGCTATTTTGAGTGTTGTAAATTGTCTGCAGATTTTTTTTTTGCTTAAATCAGTATAAAATTTCATGTAGCTGGAGATATCCCTATAGATTGTACATATAAACAGTCTCAGCAGCTTAATGTAATCCTTCTAAAGATTATAATAGTTTGCCTAGACATAAAAATTCAATGATGAGCATGTTTTATAAACTGAAATTGATGAGAAAATAGATCTATGTAAAATCTAGACACTTTGCAGCTTGCGACTTAAAGTCAAATTATATATTTTTCTTTCGTAAAACACATTTAACTATAAGTGGCAATCCACTAACAATTTTCTATCATTGGTAAGAACACTACGACCTAAATGTGGAGGAAAGAGAGATATACACAGTCTAATGAAGTTGGAAAAGTAAAGAATCACCATTTATCATTCTTAATTATGAATCCAAGTAATCTGGATATAGCAGATATCCATACATAAGCAAAGCTAGCTCTAAGTTTATATGGGTAAACTGTTTTTGGTACCATTTAGATCCTTCAATAAAATCTGGTATCTCTCATTAATATCTATGTCTATAAACATGCCTTCAAAATGATAGTCAAAGCTCTTTTAAGATGGCACTTTGTTACCTTTTCATAATTTAGCCTGTTTTAAATTATGTTTATTCACTTGTTAAATGTTTCTCATCTTTTCTTTTTCTTGAGAAGTAACAGGAAAAGGAATAGGAAAAAGCACTGAATTTAAGGTGAGAAGACAGCACCTGGTAAAGCTCTATCAAGTGAGATGCAAAGACAAATTGAATACCATTTCATTCTTGCAGAATTTAAAACATGATGACTATTATTTTTACCAGTTATGTTATATGGAAATAAAAAGGAGGAAGTATGTAACTCCAAGTTTTGAAGAAAATTTTTAAAGAGTAAGATATATTTGAGTAAGAAGTTGACAGAGAGGGGAGAAATATTTAAACCAGAGCATACAGATGCAACATGTACAAGGACATAAAAAGAAAATTGAAAAATTTGCAAGTATTCTGACATGATTTAGGACAGAGGTGTGTGTTGGTAGTCATTTTGGGATTATAGGGAGGGGAGCAATATGTGCAGTTTTCAGGAAATGAAATGGGACTATTGCAGAGAGCATTACAACTTTATGCTCCAGACAATGATGAGCTCTTCAAGAATTTCAGCAGAGGAATAAAGCAAACTGTATGTTTCTTTAATGTTTCACTTCCAGTATGTGTCTGTGTACTGCACAGCTTGCCTGGGTGGAAAAGGAGCTGTTGCAGGGAAACCAGTGAGGAGACTATGGCCCTCGTCTGCACAGAAGAAGAGAATTTATAGAAGGAATGAAAAGGAATGGATAGATTTAAGAGTAACTTTTTACCTTGTTACAAGCACTTTAACTTTACTTATAAAAGTAGCTAATAAACTTTTCATTGACTCAACACAGAGAACATTACATGTATTTCAATTCAATTTCTAATTTTATCCTATTCAATTAAACTTTCTCATACAGCAAACAGCAACACTGTTTCTTTGGGAAGAAATGCCATTTTCTTTTCTCATCCACGCTTTCCAGTTCATTATCTAAAAATGACTCATCTTGTTAGGATCATTCACATCCTAATACATCATTATGTTTCTCTACATCTTTCCCCAAGGTCAGAATTCCTTCCTCCTTCCTCTTTGCTCCGTGTTACATTGCTCATACCTTGGGTAATAGATTTCATTTTCTTTGCCACCTTCACTCTCTTAAAGGATCCTAGAAGGTAGGACCCTGCTGTGTTTGACAATCTGCGACTGGCGTTCCTTCATCATAAACACTTAATAAATGTATGTCAGAAAAAAAATTTGGTTTAAACTCAACCCTAATTTCATAGTATTATCTCCAAGTGATAAGAAACTGCCAAGTGATATCTGTGGTATACAGTATAATACAGAATCCAAAGTCTATGATTTTTATGCATACATTCATCTTTACTCATGTCTGTATACAAAAGATAAACATAGCTTTAAATCCCATCTGTTAATGTGAGTTAACTTGTATTCTCAAATATATTTATGTACCATCTTTCATATTCATTTTATTGTAATTTTTATTGTGAAGAATTTTATCATAATATCTAACTTTCAGATTGTTTTATTCATGTTACCATTGCTACTACCAGCAAACTGTTGGTCATATAGTTGTACTACATATAGAAAACATCACTTCAGTGACGAGAACAGAGCACTAGAATGGCAATTTGTACCTAACTGTACCATAGTTTACTAACAAGGCTTTGAGCAGTGTGCCTGACAAGTTAGCTGTAACTGCACCTCCATTATAAAAGCTATTTTATATGTTGATTTTTTTTGTTAATTCAAGGCTTTAACATGTTATTCATTATTTCATAAACATTTTGGCTATTTGGAGTCTTTTGTGGTTTCATACAAATTTAATGATTTTTGTTCTATTTCTTTAAAGAATGACATTGAGATTTGGAAAGGAACTGCATTAAATCTGTATATTGCTGTAGATAATATAGCCATTTTAACTATGTTGATTATTCCAATCCATGAATATGAAATATCTTTCCATTTCATTGTCTTTTTCAATCTCTTTCGATAATGCTTTGTAGTTTTCGGTATATAGGTCCTTCACATTCTTTGTCATGTCTATCCCTGGGCATTTTATTATTTTGATTGCAATTGCAAAAGGAATGGTTTGCTTGTTTTTTTTATTTCTTTTTCTGAAGTTTCATTGTTAGTATATAGGAAAGCAGTGGATTTTTATACATAGGTTATGTATCCTGCAGCTTTACCGTGTTTACTTATTGTTTCTAATAGTTTTTTGGTGGAGTCCTTAGGTTTTTCTATATACAGAATCATGTCATCTGCAAAAAGTAACACTCTTTCCTCTTTCCCAATTTGGATGCCTTTTATTTCTTTCTCTTGCCTGCTTGATCTGGCTCGGACTTCCAGAACTATGTTAAATAAGTGTGGTGAGAGTGGGCATCTTTGTCTTGTTTCCAGTTTTAGAGGACACGCTCTCGGTTTTTCACCATTAAGTACAATATTAACTGAGGGTTTGTCATACATGGGCTTTATTATGTTGAGGTACTTTCCTTCTATACCCATTTTATTGAGTTTTTTAAATCATTAATGGATGTTGTATCTTACCAAATGCTTTTTTCTGAATCTGTTGATAAGATCATATGACCTTTATTTTCTGTTTTGTTAACGCGGTGTATTACAATGATTAACTTGCATGTGCCAAGCTATCCTTCTGCTCCTGGAATAAACCCCACTTGATCATGATGTATTATTTTTTTAATGTACTGCTGTGTTCAATTTGCTAATATTTTGTTTAGGATTTTAAATATGAATTCATCAGAAATATTGGTCTGTAGTTTTCTTTTTTAGTGTTATCTTTGCCAGGTTTTGCTATCAGAGTTATGTTAGCCTCATAAAATGTGTTAGAATGTACTGCCCCTTCTTCAATTTTTGGAAGAACTTGAGAATGGTAGATATCAAATCTTCTTCGGTCATTTGGTAGAGAAGGAGCTCCTTCCTACATTTCGTGACAGCACGGATGGAACTGGAGAGTATTACACTAACTGAAATAACCCAGGCGGCAATAACTAAATACCATATAATTTCACCTATAAGTGGAACATAATCAACAAAACAAACAAGCAAGCAAAATACAACCAGAGACTTTGGAATAAGAACAAATTGATAGTAACCAGAGGGGAGGGGCGATAGGGGAAATGGGGAAAAGAAGGGAAAGTGTCATCAAAGAACATGTATAGGGACTCCCGCCAAGATGGCAGCGTAGGTGGACGCACTGCACCGCCGCTCACAACCAGAGAGTTTAAACAACGAACTCAATAGCGAAAAATAAACAACCAGAACGAACAGAATCGAACTGAAGGGAAGTCCGACACCCATGAAGCTGGGGAGGACGTACATCCAGGACGGTAAGCGAGGCAGAACCGAGCGGAGGAGCAGAGTGAGAGGCAGTTTGCCCGGAGGGACTCACCCCGGGAGCACCTAAACAAAACACGCCCCCGAGCAACGGGTGACCCTCGCAGGCCGGCAGCGTAACCAGAGAGGCCAGTGGGAACCAGCAGGGCCGAGACTGGCAGAGGAGGAAGTAAGGAACTAGGGAGCTGAGGGTGATAGGGAGCCGGTGGTGAACGGCAGACTCCACTGCTCCCTCCCAGGCCCCGCCCCCAGAGGAAACGTCACAAAAAAAGACCCAGGTTGCCAGGCACCGACAAACACCTAAGACTCTGACAGGTGTGCCGAGATAAAAAGAATGAAAATGGCCAAAATGAAAGATCAGAACAAATTACAACTAACAGATGACGACATAGTCAACCTATCAGATGCTCAGTTTAAAAAACTGGTAATCAGAATGCTCTGGAAGATAGGTGGATGCAAATAAATGAACAAATGAAGAATACGATAAAGATAATGAGGGATGATCTACAGGGAACCAGTAGGGAAAAAAAGGAAGCTGGGACTCAAACCAATAGTGTAGACCAGAAGGAAGAAACAAGAATTCATAAAAATGAGGAGGG
>PVJI01013997.1:33555-45845 GCA_004026765.1 Micronycteris hirsuta | reverse complement strand
TCTTGGTTGTAGGTCCTTGCTTTTCATGATTTGAAATATTTCTCTCCAACCCCTTCTTGCTTGGAAGGTCTCCTTTGAGAAATCCGCTGACAGTCTTATGGGAATTCCTTTGTAGGTAACTGTCTCCTTTTCTCTTGCTGCTTGTAAGATTCTTTCCTTATTCTTGATCTTGGGTAATGTTATTATGATGTGCCTTGGTGTGTTCCTCTTTGGGTCCCGCTTCTCTGGGGTTCTCTGAGCTTCTTGGACTTCTAGGAAGCCTATTTCCTTTGCCAGATTTGGGAAGTTCTCCTTCATTATCTGTTCAAAAATACGTTCAATTTCTTGGTGTTCCTCTTGTCCTTCTGGCAGCCCTATGATCCGGATGTTGGGTCGTTTACAACTGTCTCTGAGGTTCCTGAGTCCCTCCTCATTTTTTTGAATTCTTGTTTCTTCCTTCTGGTCCACCCCATTGGTTTGAGTCCCAGCTTCCTTTTTTTCCCTATTGGTTCCCTGTAAATCTTCCTCCATTATCTTTATCGTATTCTTCATTTGTTCAATTATTTGTGTCCACCTTTCTTCCAGTTTTGTGAGCATCCTGATTACCATTGTTTTAAACTGGGCATCTGTGAATTTGGCTGTCTCTTCGTCCGTTAGTTGTAATTTGTTCTGATCTTTCATTTTGGCCATTTTCATTCTTTTTTATCACCTAACACACCTTTCGGAGTCTTAGGTGTTTATCGGTGCCTGGTAACCTGGGTTGCTTTTTTGTGATGTTTCCTCTGGGGGTGGGGCCTGGGAGGGAGCAATGGCGTCTACCATTCACTGCTGCTCCCTATCACCCTCTGCTCCCCAGTTCCCCACTGCCTTTTCCGCCAGTCTTGGCCCTGCTGGTTCCCACTGGCCTCCCCGGTTATGCTGCCGGCCTGCGAGGTTCGCCCGCTGCTCGGGGTTGTGCTTTGGTTAGGCGCTCCCAGGGTGAGTCCCTCCGGGCAGACTGCCTCTCACTCCGCTCCTCCGCTCGGTTCTGCCCTGCTTACTGGCCTGGATGTACATCCTCCCCAACTTCCTGGGTGTCGGACTTCCCTTCAGTTCGATTCTGTCTGTTCTGGTTGTTTATTTTTCACTATTGAGTTCGTTGTTTAAACTCTCTGGTTGTGAGCGCGGTGCAGTGCGTCCACCTACGCCGCCATCTTGGCGGAAGTCCAAGGTTAAGTTCTTTTAAAGTCTCAGCCTCCTCGTCTATTAAGTGGGATTAATCATTTTTATTTAGTGGTGTGGTTAGGATTAAATGAAATAATGACTAGTAAGCCATTTTCATTACATTGCCTCATGTGAATTAAGCATTCTGAAAATGTCACTATTATTTTCATGCTAAAAAAGGGTATTTATGCACTTCAGACCTACAGTTTAAGCTGCCATTTGAGGCAGAGTGGCAGGTGATAAATACTTTTTTATCTTATGTAATATTTTAAAGATGCCAGTGGACATTAGTACATGGGCAGAAATTGCTGTGATAGTTATTTTTGAGAAACAGTTAAGGTCTGAGAATTATCTGTCTAGATTCTTTTATGTTGCATGGATAGTTATTTTTCTGTTTCCCAAGTATTTGAGAAGTGAGCTTAGGTAAGAAAACAAATGAAAAGGCTTCATTGTTATTTCTGGGTTTCTGATTAAGTCATATTCTCTATTATTCATGGCAAGTCCTTGAAAATATAACTCAACAGAAAAAGATGGGAGGAGTTGTAACTTTCCAAATGAACTATTTTGGTGATGAGTACTCACATAGTAGGCCAATTCATTGCTGTTAAAACATATTTCAAGATGTAATCATTTGAGAAGTTGTGGTTATGTGTGTTTTTAAAATTGCTTGTATTTATAGTAGTCATTGTGTGAAATAAACTGGATGTTGGTGATTTGGATAAGCATTAAAAATATGACATGAGCAATGTTGAGATATTGCCTACAGGAGTGGGGGTTGCTGGGTGGCAAAGGGGAAAATCAGGACAACTGTACTAGCATAATCAATAAGATATGATTAAAAATATATATGTAGAGCCTGGACATCAGTAGAATTCATTGCAGAACATAGTGCTGAAAACCAGACTTGATTTGTTGTTGTTGTGTTGGTGGCTGCTTCCGTATTTCTAGAATAGATATCTCCTTTCAGGAATTTATAACTCACAGAGGGAAAGAAGCAATATGAGAGGGATATGAACGTGTGAGACTGAAAATAGTGTAAAGCAGAGTTTTTTCTTATATCCCATATGTATTATAACTGAATTAAATATCATTCATATAAAATTCAGCTTGAAAAAATGTTTTTATATAAAAACCAGTAGACTGTGGAGATAAAAGAATTATAAATGTCATGATTTCATCAAAAAAGAATTATTAGTGACATCCTAAGCAGTTTTGGGTTCTGGGTATAAGCTAGTTTTTAGTTTTTTCAAATAATGTATTAGTCTTGATATGAGATTAAAAACCCCAGTATGTTGGGAGAGAAAGTTGTGTGTGTGTGTATGTGTGTGTGGTGGGGGAGTGGTACATTTAAAGGAGAGAAGAGTGTGTTGGAGATGTCGCTGGAGAGACAGGTTGGAACCAAGGCTTTATTTGTTACATTTAGATCTGAGTGTTGGAAAAGACAAGTTTTAATTACCTAGAATCTAATTAAGCAATAATCCTTATTCTTGGTCTGAGTATGAACTTGAACTGAGCTCTGCTTTTTATTTCGAGCATAGGACTCTACATGAAGATATTACTTGGATTGTTCTGTATAAGGCAGCATTACTGTATCAGTTTGGCAGGAAATATTGCAAGAAGATGCTGAATTCATTTTTTGAATACATGATAAACTCAAAATAAGAGAAATATTGTCAAATATTAGACATTGCTAAAATTTTTCATGCCTTGTTTAGATGTAACCTGACCTTTTAAAAGTCCTAGAAGCTCTTCTCATTTATATTAATGAGATTTAAACAGTTATATATTTCAAGATTATGGTTGGAAGTAATTAAACTTATGGTATAGCATGTAGAAATTTATAGTGAAAACTGGGTCAGTTCATTTCTTGTTATTTTTGAGGAAAAATTTAAGCTGCTCCAAACCTCTATATTAATGTTGAATATAGGGTAAAATAATGGCTTACATTGATTCAGTGCTCATTATATGCTATGAGTGATATTAACATGTTATCACATTTAATTTTAGAATAACCTTATGATATTAAATAGTATTTTCCCTATTTTATAGATGTGGAACATCGTTTGCCTGTGGTCACAGCTAAAAATTTGTGGTGCTGTATTAAAACCAGGTTTTTCTGTCTGGAATTTTTATATTGCTTCCACACATGAATAGCTTAGTTGGTGTACAATTCTAGGTTGGCATTGTCCCCCTGCCCCATTCCTTAGCACTTGGGAGATACTCTACTTACTCCAGGCTTCCAGTGTTCCTTTTGAAGAGTTAACTGTCAATATATTATCTTTTCCTTTGTAGATAATATATAATTTCTCCCTTGCTTTTAGCATTCTTCAGTTTCACTATATTGTCTGTAGGTGTAGACTTATTTTTATTTAAGAGAGTTATATGTTGTCTACAGATTTTGGAAGTTTCTTAGCCACTATATGCCCAAATATTGCTTCTCTCTTCTTTTTCCTTTTCTTTCTACTTTCTGCATTTCTTATTTTTGCTTACTTATACTATTTTTATGCTGCATTTTGGTAAATTTCTAAAGCTCTATCTTCTGGTTTCTTTTCTCCCCCTTCTTTTAAAAGCATTCTTTATTTTTCAAGTACAGTTAATATACAATAATATATTAGTTTCATGCATATACCCCAGCAACTAGACATTATATTAACTTGCTAAGTGGTCATCCCAATAAATCTCATACCCCTCTGACACCATGCATACTTATTAGAATATTATTGATTGTATTCACTATGCTGTACTTTACATCCCCATGACTCTTCTGTAACAACCAGTTTGTACTTCTTAATCCGTTTACCTTTTACACCCATCACCCCCAATCCCTTTCCCATCTGGCATCTGTCCAAATGTTCTCTGTATATGAGTCTGTTTCTTTTCTTCATGTTTGTTTATTTTGTTTCTTAGATTCAGTTGTCGATAGATATGTATTTATTGCCATTTTATTATTCATATATTTAGTCTTTTTCTTTTTTCTTAAAGCAGACCCTTTGTAATCTGGTTTCATGGATATGAACTCCTTTGGCTTTTTCTCGTCTGGGAAGCTCTTTATCTGTCCTTAGGCTCTAAATGATAGTTTTGCTGGATATAGTAATCTTGGTTGTAGGTCCTTGCTTTTCATCACTTTGAATATTTCTTGCCATTCCCTCTGGCCTTCAAAGTTTTTGTTGAAAAATTAGCTGACAGTCTTATTGGAACCACCCCACCCCCACCCCCGTAGGTAACTAACTGATTTTCTCTTGCTGCTTTTAAGATTCTCTCTTTGTCTTTAACCTTTTACATTTTAATTATGATGTGTCTTGGTGTGGGCCTCTGTGGGTTCATATTATTTGAAACTCTGCACTTCCTAGACTTGCATGTTTATTACCTTCATCAGGTCAGGGAAGTTTTTCATCATTATTTCTTCAAATAGGCTTTCAATTTCTTTCTCTCTTATCCTTCTGGCATCCCCATGATGCAAATGTTGGATTGCTTGAAGCTGTCCCAGAGGCTGCTTATACTACCCTCAGTTTTTTGGAACCTTTTTTCTTTTTGCTGTTTTGATTGGCTGTTATTTGCTTCCTTATATTCACAATGGCTGATTTGATTCTCAGTGTCATCTCCTCTACTGTTGATTCCCTGTAAATTATTCTTCATTTCAGTTAGTGTAGTTTTCATTTCTGACTGCTTCTTTTTATGGTTTCTATGTCCTTTTTCATGCTTTTGAAATTCTCACTAAGTTCCTTGAGCATTTAAAAAAAATTTATTTTATTGATCATGCTATTACAGTTGTCCTGGTTTTTCTCCCTATGCCACCCTCCACCCAGAACCGCTGCCCCCTTCACGATTCCCACCCCTTTGTTCATGTCGATGGGTCATGCATTTAAGTTCTTTGGCTACTCCATTTCCTATAGTGTACTCTATATCCCCATGGCTGATCTGTTACTACCTATTTGTACTTAGTCCCCTCACCTCTTTATCCATTACCCCAAACCCCTCTCCCATTTGGCAGTCATCAAACCGCTCTCCATATCCATGATTCTGTCTCTGTTCTTCTTGTTTGCTTAGTTTGTTATTTAGATTGAATTGTTGATAGATATGTATTTATTGCCATCTTATTGCATAGTTTTGATCTTCTTTTTCTTAAGTAAGTCCCTTTAACATTTTATAAAATAATGGTTTGGTGACGATGAACTCCTTTAGTTTTTCTTCTCTGGGAAGCTCTTTATCTGCCCTTGGATTCTAAATGATAGCTTTGCTGGCTAGAGCAATCTTGACTGCAGGACCCTGCTTTTCATGATTTTGAATATTTCTTGCCAATCACTTCTAGCTTGCAAAGTTCCTTTTGAGAATTCAGCAGACAGCTTTATGGGAAATTCCTGTAGGCAACTAACTGCTCTTCTCTTGCTGCTTTTAAGATTCTCTTTATCTTTAAACATTGGCATTTTAGTTATGATTTGTCTCTGAGTGGGCCTCTTTGCATCCATCTTGTTTGGGACTCTCTGTGCCTCCTGGACTTGGATGTCTATTTCCTTCATCAACTTAGGGAAGTTTTCTTTCATTACTTTTTCAGATTTCTAATTTCTTGTTCTTTCTCTTCTCCTTCTGGCATCCTATGATGTGAATGTGGGATCACTTAAAGTTGTCCCAGAGGCTGTTTGTACTGTCGCCACTTTTTGTATTATTTTTTCTTCTTGTTCTGATTGTTTCTTTTTTTTTATTTCCTTATGTTCCAAATCATTGGTTTAATTCTCAGCTTTATCCACTCTGCTGTTGCTTCCCTGTAAATTCTTCTTTATTTCAATTACTGTGTCCTTCATTTCTGACTGGACCTTTTTTATGTTGTTGAGGTCCTCACTAAGTTCTGTGAGCATCCTTATAACCAGTGTTTTGAACTCTGCATCTGATAAATTGTTTATCTCCATTTCATTTAGCTCTTTTTCTGGAGTTTTGATCTGTTAGTTGAGCCATGTTTCTTTGTGTCCTTGTTTTGGCAGTCTCCATGTGTTTCTATGTGTTAGGTAGAGCTGCTATGACTCCATATCTTGGTAGTGTGGCCTAGGGTCCAGTGGCACATCCTTCCTTATCACCCAAGCTGGGTACTCAAGGTGCACCCTCCATGTGGGCTGAGTACACTCTCCTCTTGTAGTTGAGCCGTGATTGCTGTTGGCAGGTCAACGGGAGGGATTTACCCAGGCCAGTCAGCTGCAAGGATTGGCTGTGACCACTGACCACCAACCTCCATCCTCCGTGAAGGACCAGTGGTACTGGGGCAGGCTGGTGGTGTTCTGATGTGGTTTGTAGCTGTCAACTGGGTGCATAGGCTCTGGGGTTTCCTGGGTGGTGTAGTCCAAGGTCAGCCCCCAACTGTGTTCTGCCTGGGACCACCCTCCTTGAGCTGCAAAGCAATGTGCAGATGACTGCTACTTGCGCTGGGCTTGGAGCTTTCCAGGTGAAGCCAGGCTGTGAACCTAGGATGACTACTGCTAGTACCCATCCTGGGGCCCCTGAGCAAGAGGTATTAAGTCTGGAGGTTCCCTGAGGATGGCTGTTGCTTGTTTGAGAGAACTTAAGAAGTTGTGAAATATGAGCCAAGACCAGCCATTCATATAGACAAGCCTCTGTTAACAGTTTGGGTGGGCCTGTAAGTAGGATGGTATGGAGCCTCAGGGAATCACCAGGGTGAGGCATACATTGTTAGCCAGGTTGATGGAGTCTCAGCCTGCTATGGTCCTGGTCTGGTAGCTCTGTGGGTCTGGGTTGGGGGACGGTTCAGAAAAGGAGCAATGGCCTCTGCCCACCATTATGTTGGGAGAAAGCTGTCCACCAGTTCTTGCCTTGATGCCAGACACTTCATTTCCTCCCTGTATGCCCCTCTGGTACCTTTCAAGCTGCTACCCTGGTGTTGGAGCTCAGAGGGAGTGAGTCTGATTAAGTCTGTGTGAGAGTTCTTTAAGAGGAACTACTTGGGATTCCAGCAGTTTTTTCCACTGACTCAATACCTGCTGGTTTTTGTAGCCAGAAGTTATGGGGACTTATCTTCCTGGCACTGGAACCCTGGGCTGGTAGTCCTGGTGTCGGGCTTCATCCTGAGATATCCCTCCTGAATGTTTGTCCACTACATGTGTGTGGGACCAGCCAATTCTGCATCTTCACGTCTCCATGCCTCCTACCAGTCTGAATGGATGTGGTTCTTTTAATTCTGTCATTGTCAGACTTCCATTCCCCTCAGTTTCTAATGTTTCTGATTGATGGTTATTCTGTAGTTATTTGCAATTTTGATGTGGTTGTGCAAAGAGGTAACTGTGTTTATCTATGCCTCCACCTTGATCAAAAGTCCTCCCTTGAGTATTATTATCGTCGGTTTGAACTCTATATCTGGTAGTTTGCTTACCTCCATTTCATTTAGTTCTTTTTTTTTGGAGATTTCTCCTGTTCTTTCATTTGGGACCTGTTTCTTTGTCTCTGCATTTTGCCTGCTTCCCTATTTTTCTTTCTATGTATAAGATTAGAGATGCTTCATCTCCCGGACTTGGCTGAGTAGCCTTGGGTAGTAGGTGTCCTGTAGGACCCAGTGGCACAGCCTCTCCAGTCACCTGAGTTGGGTGCTGTAGGTGTACCCCTCTGTGGGCTGTGTGCACTATCCTGTTGTAGTTGAGCTTTGATTGCTGTTGGTGTCACTAAGAAGGATTGACTCCAGGCCTGTCAACTTGGAGGACCAGCTGCGACTACAATGGAGGAGCTGCTGTGCTTGAGTCGACCCTGCAGAGCAGGACTTGCTTCAGTGGGTCTTTAATGCACACTGAGGTTGCCCCTTGAGTGTGTGGCTGGTGATGTTGGTAGGGTTGTAATCTGGTGGAGTCTGAAGCTGTCTACTGGGCGCACTGGCTGTGGTCCTCCCAGGAGGTGCAGGATCAGCCACTGCCCGTGCCCTGCCTGGGACCACCTGGCATAAGCTACAGAGCAGTCTGCAGATGGCTGCAACTTGTGCTGGGCTTAGAGTTGCCTAGGAGAGGCCAAGCTGTGAACCAAGGCCGGCTGCTGCTAGTGCCAGGCCTGGAGCCACTTTGCAAGAGGTATGGATTATGCAGAGGCCAGATCGCTGTTTGAAAAATTAGAGGGAAAGTCCCTGAGAGATTTTAGGAGAGTCTGAAGCATGAGCCAAGACAGGCCATTTGAATGGAAAAGCCACTGGAAACAGCTTGGGTGGGCCTGCTTGTTTGATGGGGTGGGGGTGGGAGGTCTCCAGGAAGGGCAAACAGTGATTGATAGTGGCAAACCGAGTTCATGGCAACTCAGATGTGGAGCCACCTGCTGGCTCTATCTGGGGAGGGCTCATCAAAGGAACAATGACCTCTGCCAGCACTTTTGTATGGGAGCAAGCTGCCCCTCTCAGTTCTCACCCTGATGCCAGACAATTCAGTTCTTCCTGTATGTCCGTGGTGCCTTTGGAGCTGCTGCCTCAGTGCTGAAGCTCAGAAGCAGAGTAAGTCCAGGTGCAGCCCCTTTAAGAGGAACTGCTTGGAATTCCAGAAGCCCTGTGCCTCACTCAGCCTCAATTTCTGCCAGTTTTTATAGCCAGAATTATGGGGACCTGGGCTGGGGGGCCTGATATGGCGCTGAGACCCTTTGCTCCTCAGGGGGGACCTCAACAGCCAAGATCTGCTTCCTGATTTTTATCTGACACTCATAGGTATGGGACCAGCCTCTTTCTCATCTCTGCCCCTCCTTCCAGTCTTGATGTGGCTTCTTTAATTCCCTAGTTGCAGGACCTCGATTCAGCCAGACCTCAGGCAGTTCTGAATGATGGTTGTTCTGTAGTTTAGTTCTAATTTTGATATGGTTGTGGGAGGAGGCAAGTACCACATTGGTCATGTTGACCAGAAGTCTATCTTATGATTTCTGGATTCTCTTTTCATCTCTGTCTAATCTGCTATTTTCTCAGTTCATTGAGTTGTTTTTTAAGAAGCCATATATTTTTATTGACAACTCTTTTTTTTTTAAATTTTATTTATTTATTATTAGAGAAAGGGGAAGGGAGGGAGAAAGAGAGGGAGAGAAATAGCAATGTGTGGTTGCCTCTCACATGGTCCTCACTGGGGACCTGGCCTGCAACCCAGGCATGTGCCCCGACTGGGAATCGAACCGGGACCCTCTGGTTCCCAGCCCGCGCTCAATCCACTGAGCTACACCAGCCAGGTTTATTGACAACTCTTATCACTATATACATTCAGTATTGCAAATTATAAGTGGGTTGACAATTATATTATTACAAGCTAGTGAGCATAAAGCTAGCTCTAAGTTTTGGTGCTTTTTATGACAGGTACATTAGTAAATATGACAAACATCAAGGAACTCAGCTACCTCAATTCATAAGACTCGATTTTCAAAAAAACCATGTCATTGCCTGGTCAGTTAGCTCGGTTGATTAGAGCATAGATCCAAAATGCCAAGGTCGTGGGTTCAATCTCCGGCCAGGGTACATTACAAGAATCAACCAATGAATTTGTCAATAAATGGAGCTATAGATTTATGTCTCTCTTTATCTTCTTTCCTCTCTCTAAAATCAGTAAATAAAAATAAAAACAAACAAAAAAATGAAACCATGTCATCTCCTAAAACACTTAATATGTCAAACCCAGAAAATTCAATAATTAAATTACAAAAGGAACACTGTTAAAAAGAAAAATTAGTGATAAATATATTAGATTTAAAAATGTTAGCAATTGGACTTAGGATCCAGAAGGCATATGCATATTGGGAATTTTAGGGAAAGACCCCTAAGTTCTGCTTTATAATCGTGTGCTACTACATTCCAAAAGGGTATTTTGGGTTGCTACAATGTCTTACCTGCTAGTATAAATCACTGTTTCACACTTCAAAACACACACACAAAACCCTCAAAACATGGTAAGTCACATAAAGGGGTTTAAAATAAAAATTTTCTTACTCAAAGTAAAAATATGATCTCCATCAAATTACACAGAAATGTTATCAAGATGTCAATCAGATAGAGAAGCTAGGCTCCCATTTACCTTCACTGCCTGCTGCTGGTGTGGGACCTGCATGGAAGGGGAGATGTGAGTAGCCCTCTGCCCTGCAGTGTGTGGGAGGACAAAAGCCCTTACCCTTCCCTGTGGTTTTGCTTCCTCAGGTATAGCATTGAGGGGGTGGGCTAGATGGCTTGTGAGAGACATTAGAAATAAAAGGATCTAAGTCAGCTTGAGATCCCACCTTGGGCAGATGTTTAGAGTGACAGAAGAAATGGATGAAGAATGGTGGGTGATGTATTTTTCACTGTTTGATGCCATCACTGAAAACCATTCAGGACCTGGCTGGGGGGCTCAGTTTGTTGGGGGTGTCATTCCGTGCACCAAAAGGTTGTAGGTTTAATTCCTGGTCAGGGAGGGCACAGACCTAGGTTGTGTTTTCCTTGTAGTGAGGCAGCCCATCAATGTTTTTCTCTCTTACATCAATGTTTCTCTCTCTATCTCTCTCTTTGTCTCTCTCAATAAATATATCAACCAGTGAGGATTTTTAAAAAAGCAACACATCATCTGCACACTGAATCATGCCCCTATCACCCCAAGCAAAGTCTCTTTACATTCCCATTTCCCATCCCCACCCCTCTTTCCCTCTGGCTATCACCGCACTGTTCTCTGGGTCTGTGTGTTATGTCCATATGTTTTTTGATTAATCCCTTCACCTTCTTTCATCCAGTGCCCCAGTCCACTTCCTTCTGACAACTGTCAGTCTGATCCATGTATCCATGCCTCTCTTTCTATTTTGTTAGTTTATTTTGTCTATTAGATTGCACATATAAGTGAGATCATATGCTATTTGTCTTTCTCTGACTGGCTTATTTCACTTAGCATAATGCTCTCCAGGTCCATCCATGCTGTCACAAAAGATAAGATTTCCTTTTTTATGGCCGAGTAGTATTCTGTTGGTTAAATGCACCATAGTATTTTATTCATTTGTCTACTGATAGGCACTTGGGCTGTATCAAGATCTTGGCTATTGTAAATAATGCTGGAATGAACATAGAGGTGCATATGTTCTTTTGGATTAGTGTTTCAGGCTTCTTAGTGTATATTACCAGAAGTGGGATTGCTGGGTCAAATGGCAGTTCCATTTTTAATTTTTTGAGAAAACTCTCTGCTGTCCTTCCACAGTGGCTGCACCAGTCTGCAGTCTCACCAGCAGTGCATGAGATTTCCCATTTTTGTACATCCTTGCCAACACTTGTTTTTTGTGGATTTATCAATGATAGCCATTCTAACAGGTATGAGGTGATATTGCATTGTAGTTTTAATTTGCATTTCTCTGATGATTAATGACATCGAACATTTTTTCATATGTGTATTGGCCATCTGTATGTCTCTTTAGATAAGTGTCTCTTCAGGTCTTTGCCCGTTTTTTGTGTGTTTGTTTGTTTTTTAATTGTGTTGTTTGTGTTCCCGGAGTTGAGTTGTTTAAGTTCTTTATAAATTTTGGAAATCAACCCCTTATCAGATATATCATTGGCAAATATGTTTTCACATTCAGTGGGTTTCCTTTACATTTTGTTAATGGTTGATTTTTCTATGTAGAAGCTTTTTAGTTTGCATATAGTCTCATTTGTTTATTTTTTATTTATTTCCCTTGATAGGAGACATATCAGCAAAAATATTGCTATGAGAGATGTGTGAGATTTTACTGCCTATGTTTTCTTCTAGGGTTTTCATGGTTTCATGACTTACATTTAAATCTTTTATCCACTTTGAGTTTATTCTTGTGTGTGGTGTAAGTTGGTGACCTATTTTTTTTTTCAGTTTCATTGTTTTGCATGTACCTGTTCAATTTTTTCAACACCATTTATTGAAGAGACTGTCTTTACTCCATTTATAGTCCTTTGTATTTCTGTGATATCAATTGTTACTTCTCTTTCATTTTTTAACTATATTTTATTGATTATGCTGTTACAGTTGCCCCACTTCCCCCCTTCTTTCCCCCTCCCCCTTACCCCCCTTTCCCCTCCCTTTAGTTTTGTCCATAGGTCATACACATAAGTCCTTCTGCTCCTGTACTTCCTATACTATTCTAACCTCCCCCTGTCTGTTGTCTACTTCCCATTTATGCTACTTGTT